>JASVER010000095.1:1405402-1439240 GCA_030449065.1 Oceanodroma leucorhoa
AAAAAAAAAAAGGCAGCTCAACAGAAAAAGACGTTTCTGCACAACGGGGGAAGGGGGAGGGGGGGCCTTGTGCACGCGTGTGTCTGTCTTACGGGGCGACTGATCCTGCAAGGCGAGTAAGGGCAGGGGGAGGGGAGAAGTCCGGGGCTTCAGGAGCTCCGGCTCCCCCAATCCATCGCTGGCAAACGCACCCAGCGCCGGGGAGCAAGTTACGCGCGGGAGAGGGAGCCGGAGCAGACGGCGTCACGCTGCAGCCGACCCTTCCTCCGCGGGGCTCTGCCCCCCGCCCGCTGCAGCCGGCCCGGCTCCCCCCGTGCCTCTCCCTCGCTCCTCTTCACCCCGCTGCTTAAAACTGTTTTTAAAAAAAAAAAAAAAAGAAAGAAAAAAAAAGTTGGAGAGCCAACGGCAGCTGAAAAACTTTCTCCGCAGCGCATGCGCCCGGAGCCGACCTATTGCAGCCGGGGCTGGATTTTAAAGCTGTACGGTAGCGAGCGGGATCCCGGTGCAGCCCCGGGGCGGGCGGGGGGTGCCCGGGCTCCGCGCCCGCCGCCCGTCCCGGCTGAGCCCCGCATCGCCGGGCCCTTGTCGGTGGCCAAGCCCGGCTAAGGGCCCCTGAACACAACCCCTTCCCGCAGAAGCGGTGCCCCCCGCGCCCAGCCCGTCCGGCGGTGTGCGTTCAGGGGTGCGCGGCCCGCCCTGTGCCACCGGCCCCGCCGCACACCGCCGGCTGGTTACGCCGGGGCGAGGGGGACACACACAATAATCCGCCGGGCCGGCCCCGCGGAGGCTCCCCCTCGCATACATGTGCGTGCAATGTGCAGCGCACATGGCCGAGCCGGAGGGGGCTGCACCGGCATTCCTGATAAGGGGCTCATTTGATAAGTCTTGTTTATCGCATGCTCCGAGACGCGAGAGGTGGCCGCGTGTGCCGCTTGCCAAGCGCTGGGGGACGGAGCGGGCTCGACGATCTGGGTTCCTCCTTCTTCAGCGTCTTTTTTCCGCTGTAAACTTGGCAAGTTGTTGAAAAAACTGTTTGGGTTAAATCATGTAAGACCCAATGAGCGCTACAGGCGGGGAGGGCTTCGCGGACCCTTTGTGCTTCAGAGTGCTTTCCCCGCTCTGCAGTCCTCAGCCGAAGGTTTTTTATTGCGCCTCTCGCATCTCACATGCACCCAAGTGCAGGAAATGGGAGCGTTCCCCCAGCCATGCCATAACTCCGCATTATTTCCCTTGTATTCGCCTGCGACTGCGGGTCCACGGGGAGATGCGGGGGAGGGGAGGGGGCACATTATCAAAGCAGCCCTGGGAAATCCAAACAGGCTGCGAGAGCAGCTCCGCTATCAATAAATGCATTCACTCCTTCAAAGCCCTGCCAGTGCAAATAAAATCCCTTCAGGCGCCCAACGGGGGGGAAAGGCACACCTCGGCCGGCCTGAGCCCGCTGCCGCCGCACGCACGCCCCCGGGGCCGGGAGCCCGCCCGCCCCGACGAGGCGCTGCCCGCCAGGTAAGCGCAGCCCTGCCCGGCATCGGCGACCGCTGCTCGCTCTCGCCCCGAGCACTGACGAGGCAAGCTCCCCTCCTCGAGGCCCCGATCGCTACGCTCCCCCCTCTGCCCAGCGCCCCCCGGGCCGCCCCCTCTGTCGCTCTGCCCGGGACCGCCGCTCCCCGCCGAGCCCCCCCGGGAAGGGCCGCCGGGAAGGGGGTGCCCGGCTCCGAGAGCCGAGGAGCGGGCCGCTCGGCCGCGGGTGCGCAGGCAGGGAGCAGGACGGCGTGGAAAGCGGGGTGCTGCCCAAGGGAGCGGTGGAGGCGTAAAGGCAGCACGGAGCCCCCCTGGCCCCGGGGGCGGGCGGTCAGCCCGGGGCCCTGCGCCCCCCCGCCGGCACCTGCCCGCCGGGACGGGGCCCGGGGCCGCAGCATCGCTCCCRGCAGGTTTATTTACTCCCTAATATCCGAGGAGCCTTTCCTTTAGGCATCCTCGCAGCCCGGGCTGCGGTTCATTCCTCGTGACGGCTGGTGAGGAATTTATAAATTAGGTGTAGCACCAGGTCCGGGGAGGGGGGGGAGAGGAATAAAGGGGTTGTTCGTTCCTTTTAGGAAGACCAACCTTAGTTTTATGCCTAGTAAATAATATTTTATTGCCTTTGGTTTACTGTGGCATTTCAATTATCCCCTTTAGGAGTCGGCAAACTGCGTGGGTTAAAGGTCATTTCTCAAATCACTAGAATTAGTAAAGAATAGCAGAAAACTGTAAAAAGGGGAGGAGCCGCGCAGTAAAACAAGAAAGATCGCCTGAAATAAACTAATAAAGAGCCCCGAGCTGTTTACCTCTCGCATTTGTATTCCCGAATGATGTTTATCATCATGTAATTGCATAATGTCATCGGGCACAGGAAAGCGCCTAGCCCGGGCCGATCAATACAGGCAGGCAAGCAGGCAGGGCTGTTAGCAGCAGCTTGGCAATAGGCGAAGCCAACACCGGATCATTTTCGTTGCTTTTAAAAAGAAAACTGAACAGGGAATTTATAAATCATGGGCAAATTTTCAAGCCATGGCGCATGGAAGTGGAAATAAAGGGCAGAAATCCAAACATCCTGCAAGGCTTTAAGAATTTTAATTTCTCCTCGCTATTTAAAACAGCTGGGTGAAGCTAGAGGGGGCAGGAGGGAGAAGTATTGACAATGTTACAGGCGTTCGTGCTGCCCAAGCTTTTGTTTTCCAGGTTTGCTGGCGATGGAGCTCTTAAGTTAACCGGGCAGTTGATGCGGTGTGCTTTACTGCCAGCGTCAAAGTGTTTTCTGGAGGAAAAAAAAAAATAAAAAGCTCAGAGTAATGTAATAGGAAGTTGAAAAGATATTGTTGAATGTCCGAATAGCAGAACCCCAAACAGCAACACTGCAGGATTTTAGAGATGAAGGTCTGCTATAGCTCTGCAATTCTCTGTAAGACASAAATAGATTATTTCTGGTCTTTTAGATGTGTTTCTGCCATTTTTCTGCAGAGTCATGCATTTTAACAAAGAGCTAGTCACATCGGAATATTGCATGCATGTGTTCATTTTAACATGTAGTGCTGTGTGATTTATATCTCTACACCTTGGCCAATGGCAAATACACAGTCAGAGACCAATAGGCACGGTTTTCCATCATGAAGAACCCATTTGGGAAGCAGAACTTTTGAGGGAAGGTGTTTTCCTATATGTCTTTTTTATTTTGTCATGGCATTTGAATATAATAGGAATTATTACAYATATCACACTGAACCTTTGTGAAGGCATAGCCCATCTGCAGCTGCTTCGGTATTACTATGCATAAAGTATTTGCAGATATGCTTTTTTAGGTGAGAGCTGTACATAGTACCGTAATGACCATGTGACAGAGCAAATATGTCATGTTATTTTGAACATGTAACCTGCACTCTGCCCACCAGCACATCTACTCCAGGGATGACTTTTTATTTTAAGCTCTGAGGGACTTAGATGTAACTGCCTTGAAATCATATATGCACTTTCCTAAGGCTG
The DNA here is from genome assembly GCA_030449065.1 of Oceanodroma leucorhoa. Classification (NCBI taxonomy): domain Eukaryota; kingdom Metazoa; phylum Chordata; class Aves; order Procellariiformes; genus Oceanodroma; species Oceanodroma leucorhoa. The sequence goes on from JASVER010000095.1 coordinate 1,408,922, forward strand.
GTTTCTTTCCTAAAACATGCTGTTGCTTTCTTCTACAGACCACCCTGTCATCCAAAAGATGGCTAAACAAAAAAAGAAATGCCACAGATGATGGTTTTATCCCAACTCTTGCAATAATTGTTATTTTCCTATATCCTTAGCCACTAAAGGCAAGAAATAGCATGGGGAAACACTCTCTCTTTTTAAATAATCATTTTATATTTCTAGCTTGCCTAACTGCTGAAGAAACTTTGACAAGTTAAGAGACTGGAAAACAAAGAAAAGAGTRGGGACATGTGAGTCTGTGTCCCCCTCGCCTCCTGCCTCAAATCCCAAATCCATGATGTTGAAAGAAGCCAGGATATTTGGGAGCCGCAATCACCACAAGAGAGGAAGAAATACAGAGTCTAGATTAGCATTCGTCTTTACCAGGTGAAGACATATTTTAGATGCAGTGAGATGCAAATAAGAGGCAGCAGGCAACAAAGGAAAGTTTACAGGGTAATGAAGTGTCACAGATTCTGGTAAATACACCGATCTACAAACCTGCAAAGTCTGTAGAAAAAATATACCATTTTATATTTGAATTGATAATTGTATCAATTTGTTATTACTAGTAATGAACTGCGTAACGAATAGCCCCCTCAAAACACTCAGCATTTGTCTGCATTATCAGCTGGAGAAAGAAAGTTGTGGACTCATTTTTTATTTTTAATGTGCAAAACACAGCTGGATTCTTTTCATTCCCTCCTACTGAGGTCTACTAAACCTTGCTGCCACTACAGAAATCACAGCCCAGGTACAACACGTGAGTGTGCTGGGTCATGGAGGAAAATAAAGATATGAAAAAATTCTTTATGAAAGTGAGAAGTAACTCTAAAAGCTGTTGAACCGGGATGCCAACCTGGTGCCACATCTGTTGGAGCATGGGACTTGACTGCCGTGAGCTCAGCCAGGTGGAAGATGGTCAAAAAATGCCCACTCACAAGAGCAGGGAAGGCTGCATTTTGGTCCCCCACAGTCACAATCATTTCAGCGTTCCTGGGAGACTGGTGCCACAGCCAGCTGCTTGTGCCCAAGCCCAGCTCTGGCACACTGAGCTCAGGGAGCTGAAGGTGCAGGTGCTGACACTATTGCAAGTATCTGAAGGAGGTGTTCAAGGAGGACACGACTCCCCCCACAGCCAACAGGACACTGGAAAGCTGCCTAAACCTCTGTTTTCTGTAGTAATAGAGATGGTGTAAGGGGAGCTTCTGACATTTTTAGTTTTCTTTCTGGAATAGCGAGGTTGTTGAAGGTAATTATCAAGGGGATAATTTTATGCCCCCAGAAGCGTTTGCTGTTTTCTCCTCTGTCCTGCCTCTCTCCGGGGCAGGTGTCCCTCTCCTCGCACCTTGTGCCTTTGCCTACAAGCTGTGGGTCTTTATCTCGGTGATACCTCTCCCGTCCACACCTCGGCCATCCCCCTGCTGCCACCATATGTCATTGGAATGTTTCAAGTAGTGAGTCTGGTTTACTTAAAGAATAGTGCTTTTAGAGGAATAATACTTTGCTTTGTTTCCATTAGGACCTTAAAAAAAACGTTTATGGGAGGAAAAATAAACAATCCCACCACCACTCCTTAACAACAGAGTACTTTCCCTCTCCTAATGCTACCAGTTCCTTCTTTCACTGAGGCCAAAGGCACCTCCCATAAACTCTGGAGGGCTCTTACATGTTTCTTCTGAGTGGCCTGAACATAACTCTCCCCAATACACACACACAAAGGCACACACAGAGTTCATTTTCCAGAGATGACCAGGCAGAGAGCTTTGTCACACCAACTTTGGACCAGCACAGCCTCCTGGTTCAGCCGCAGAATAGCTGAGGCACGGAAGGCCATAGCTGCAGAGGGGGTCCGCACAGGAGACAACGGGGGAGGACAGGACAAAGCTCTCTTCCACAGCCCACCTGTATCCCTCACGTGTAACAGCCCTTTAGCAGCCCCGTTCTCACAGGCAGGTCTCTGCCTTGTGGCTGTGCTTCAGGTTCCCAACTGCAGCAGCAAAGAGAGGGCAGRAGCAGCCCAGCACCAGCTAGAGAGGTTGAGAGATCACGCTGGGGTGATCTCTGCTCTTTAAACAGACAGCTCTGTAAGCAGGCTGCCACTGCACCCCGTTTACACTGCTAACACACCCCTGGCAGCCTGAGATGTGGTTTGGCGCTGCGCATATAGTGCTGGGGGGTACATCACCACACTTGTTTCACCATCTGCCCTGGACTGTATAAGGTGGTACTCCTACCTTAGGMAACTTTTTAATCCCATTTTCTGCCTGGCATATTTCCGTGGTGCGGCTGTGATTGCTGTGCCATACGCATGACCCACAGGTAATTAGGATTCTCGGGAGATTTTACTGATGGCAAACCAGCAGACCATGAATGGGCATGAATTTACATGCAGGAAGGGGAAGAGAGGAAAGGGCACCACAGACTTCCCGTGAGCATGGACCAGTCTGACACCCACTCCGGACATGGTCACAACCATGTGTGGCTGCCTGGGGCCACATCCACTCCTGAATAGCACTACTTACCTCCGAGAGGATTAGAAGATTAGGCTCGAGTTTATAATTGTAACAATATTAGATCCTCAACGTCTGCATAGCTCAAGGAGGCATGTAGGTGGATGCTGTCTGAAGCTCTCACCTGAAATATCACTGAGCATTTCTTTAAAAATGTACACACACACGTCATCAGTGAGGTGTGTTTAAGAGTGAGAGGAAGGAGCTTGGTTAGCCCTTATATGACACTTATCATAAAGACTACTTAGCTAATTCGTCATTTCCTTAAGACTAAAGATATGTCATAACAGCTAAGCCAATGTATATTTGTCCATGACTGCTTAAAGCCAATATAATTCTGAACATAGCTATCAATCTATGCACCATGAGCAACACTTCTGATAAATTTAACCCTATCTTTCAAGCTCCATAATAGCCTGTTAATTGACCTTGGTTCTTACCGGTTTATTTAGAATATGACAATGTTTGACAACTCATTTTACAAAAATATTTAAGGTTTAGATTAATTTTGAACTCTTCATTTTAAGTATTTGATTAGGCAAACCTTGTGATTTATTGCCCTGGTGATACTATTGACTTCATTTTTTCATGGACTGATTAAGGTAGCATTTTAGCTCTCCACTATTTTCCTCAATTGAAATGAAAATTGTGAAAAATCTTGAAAATGGCAYTGACAGTGTGAATGTTTGCACACAGTGAATAACAGAAGGAAACACTAATAGCACATGGGACCAGCCTGAGTAGTATGTATTAAGATTCTATACAGAATAGGTGTATTGGCCACATGTGTAGACCTAGCACTTATGGCAAGTGCTTCCCCTGCTAAAATCACTAACCCAGCCTTGAAAATTTGGAAATTCATTTATCCTGGACTACCTCTCATTCTCTTTTGCTGTTTAGAGCCCATAGACTGTCACTTTTTGAGGAGTGACCTGACAAAAAATGCTTATAGTCTGATCTTGGAAGAAACAAGGACCATTGTGGTTGAAAGTATATTGTGCTTCCAGGCAGGACCTGGCAACAAAGWGGATGAGGGCTTCTGCAGTGAGGCCGCTGCTGTGCTCCAGCCTACCTGAGCTCTGGGATCAAAGTCCATAGCCTGTGTATGTGTGTCTCCTCTTGTTCTGCTTCTTCATTCAAAGGCAGAGAAAAGCCATCTGAGCAGCTTATCGTGCTATTGGAGCTGACAGTCTCACAGAGATGGGAGATGGTCTTCTGTTCTTTATAATAGTACAGAACACTGCAAGCTTTTTTGTCAAGGAGCTGTATTTTTGCTTCTGGGAGAGCATGACAGGTATTCATTACTGCCCAGTGTGCTGCTTTGAACAGCTATGGTAATTGCCCAGCCCTGCCTCGCTGGCATCTGTCCTGGTCACAGCATTTCTTCCATCCAAACAGTCAGTAATAACCTATAATTCAAAGCATAGTGATGACTCCATGATACCACTTTTAACAAAGCAGCCCAGCAAAGGAACAGCTACAGAAGTAGCCACTTAATGGCTTGATAATAGTCATTGCACTTCAGTTTATCTAATTGTCTTTATTACGGGTTACCAATTTAGCAACTTTTCTTTATTTAATCAGCTGTTTTGCTAATATTTTCATAAAACACTTCCTTCTGGAACATCTGAGGTTCATAGGGTAACTTACCCAGCATAGAGATGGATGTACTGATCTACCACTGGCTGTAGTGAACTCCAGAGGAAAATAAAATCTCATTCATTTCTGCAAGGTTTTATGCAGAACATTTATTGTGTTTTCCTGATCAGCTACATGTATTTCTATGGAATGATGGAAATGCCAGAGGCTAATACCCTATCTGCTTTTCAAGCAAAAGTGCATTTCCATGCAGGTCCATCATTCTATGACTTTTTTTTTTTTTTTTTGAYCATATGGTATGAAGTTATTGTGAGGACTGCACTATCATGAGTAGGATATCATGAGGATATTCTCTATTTCCATAGAAACTGATAGTATTTCTTCATTATCCCACAACACAAGCTTGTGTTCCTTAGGAAAATACACCCAAGTTTTTCAATATTTTCTTTGTACCTCTCCTCTTTATCAAAAAGGTGCCTTAGTTATAAGTCCCAGCTTGACTCTGTAAAAAAAGGAGTATAGAATATACATTGTAAAGTCACTTAAAGAGTTAAATGTGTGTCACAGCAGGGCTTTTTGCCACTAAGTAGGCAGGGTGCTCCCCTTCAAAATGCTGGACTTTATACTTGCCATTTGCACTGGAATGAATATTGACAGTCCTGTCCCTGAAACTAGAATAGTTTTGGGGAAAGCATTCCTTGTCTGAAATACAATTTGAGCAGTATTTTATTATACTGTGACCCTGTGAGTATACAATCAGGAGGGACTCCTGGGGTTTATTTCAGCTGATTATGGAACACAGAGCAGAATACAGCCAGTGACCTCTGTAAATGATCACATATTTGACTTTTGGATAAGAAGTCATCTAGTCATAAATGATTTATCTGAAAGATTCTATCTGATCTGAGACTAAGCTTCACTCAGCTGCATTAGCAAAGCGTGTAACAATTTATAAATTTCACATACTGTAGTACTTTAGAAAATGTATTTACATTTTATATTCTTTACATATATCTGGGCTGGATTTTGAAAGCTAATTCAAAGTGAAATCAGATTTTTTAAATATTTGTTAAAAAGCCCCTCCTAAAAATCTGGTATTCATTTTAAGATGATATCCTGTATTTAATAAGAATTGTTAATACTGTCTGTGTAGCATAATTATAAAACTGTACTAAGATGTGGCACTCAAAAGAAGTGTYCTTTTCATCTTCATTCCTGCGGTGCAAGTAGGATGTGCATAACATCAAAACTACCTCTTCAATTGCCATTTTGTTTGTAACATGGTTTAAGGCAGTGACTTTGAAATGTTTTGAATATGCAAATAGGAAGAAATTTAGCAAAATAAAAACATCTGATTTTTTAAATTTGCCCCATTCCCCTGGTGTTTGACCTTCCTGAAAGTACTAGGCTATCACACATCAAGGCACCATTCCTTTCATATGAATTACTCAATTCAATATCTCATTTACTTTATTTTCAGATGGCAGTTTAATGTCTGTGTTGCTAAGTGATCTAAATTCTTCTCAGAACTCGCTATGGTGTCAAGGTCCAACGAATCAGTTGCAGAAAATGCCYCTTCAGTGCAATTTCTCTCTGATCACTCAGAGTTTAACAAATGTGCATGCATCACAATTTGTATTTGGAATTTCAAAAGTGCAAGGGAAAAGTAATCATTGAGYCAAACTGATTAGGCAAGTGAACTCTGAAAAAACAGCATTTTTAAACAACCTATTTTAATATTTCCTGATTTGCCTGATTCTTTGGGATGCTAATGATGGCAACCTAATGTATGTTAGGAAAATTTTATAAGGTTTTCTATATTTCAGTCTCTATCATGCAAGATGCTGATTATATTCAAATCCCACAGCATTTTCATATTGCACAGAATAGGACCAATAGGTAATCCAAATCTGAAGCATGTGTGTAATTTCAGACAGTCTTACCTTAGGTCCCTCCTGCCTCATGCAAAGTCCTCTGTGCACCCCCAGAGAAGATGGCAAAGCAGCTGAAGAATCATAGGATTCCTTCAAAGCGAAGTTTTCAAAGACTGCATATGGCACTTCTGCGTGAGGGAATTTAGAAGTAAAAAATGTTCAAAGCACTGCAGAAAGTAGAAAAATCAGTCCTGTATGCCCCTATGGTTGCAATGGAGAAGAGCGAACAGAGTAGCAGCAAAGCATAAACATTTTAACCAAAATCATTCCCTGCGATGTATGTAGAGAACAGATGTGGATGAGGATTGCTATGAAGAGGTATCAGTATGACCATGAGCATTCACATTACCCCAAAAGCATTTATAATTGATTTTAGGACCTAAGTCCTCTAAAAATTTGCTCATGCGAGTACTTGTCTTCTTCTATAAGCTATCTGGCCAATTATAGCCAAAATTGCCAAGCACTGATATCCCTTACTCACTTGAGGAGGACTGTAATTCCTTCTGACTTCACTAGCGTTACTCATGGAAACAGGGTGCTACTCCTGCTCTCTGATTTTAAATTCTTAATCTGTTTCAAAGACACTAATGAATATAACAACATTTATAGTCAGATTAGTAAACAGTTCTCTGTATTTTAGCAGAATAACTATATCCAGTGCAGTATACTTCACACAGAAGGAAGACTGTGAGATATTTCAATTAATTTACCTGTGAATTGTAATAACTGATGGTAATCTTGAAGAAAAGTTAAAAATACCTGCACATACTTGGGTCTGAAGAAGAGGCTTCCACTGAAATATTCATGTTCTTGTGACCAAGAAAAAATTCCTTATCACATGAGCTGGACAGGTCTTTTCCTGTAGTTTTCAGACCTTGATGTTTTATTGACCAAACTCCTTGCTTTAGACTTGAGGTCATGTTCTCCGAGGAAGTACAAGTGGTAATTATGCAAGTCTTTCCTTCCCTGTCATAGGCAACATTCACAAGGGAGATTTATAACCTTCAGCTTTCAGATACGGAGACTGGTTGTTTAACTTCAGTGAGAATAACTCTGACATGGTGAATGGCATCAGAATTGGAACAAATCCTCTAGAAACTGGCTACCTGGGAGTTAGTTATTATGGGKTTTTTTTCTCTTCTTCTTTTTCCTGTTGTAACCCCAACTGAAAGATTGGTCAGAACTTATTTTGTTTTAGAAAACAGACTCCTCAGACATAATGCATTTTACTCCCTGAGGCAGTAGCAAATCTATTTATAGCAATAGCAAACTAACCTGTAGACTGAATGATACTTATTGAATGGCAACAAATACCATGAGATAAGTGACCGYAATGTAGAAACATGATAATGACAGACTATCTTAAGAGTTGGTAGGAATAGAGTGCTGACCTAGAAACACGGTCAGGACAACTATAAACAAAATACATTGTAAATGAACTTCAGTAATGAAACCTAAGGTATATTTTCTTATCACAAAGCATTCAAAAAGTCAGGCAGTTTGTTCATCTGAATTACATTTAGCTCAAATTTTGATATCTAGAGGAAATGGTTTGGCCCCATGCTCCTGTAAAYGTACACACATGCTCCAGAAAGAAGCAAGTGGGACACAATCAGAAACTTACTTCTAATCAATAGTCTTTCAGTTCACTTCAGTAAAATTTGGATTAGTCCCTTAATGCACACCCTTATGATGACCGACAACAATCCTGCCTTCACACATTTGATTGATCCAAGACTGGAGAAGGTACAGAGAGCAGGAGCGTTATGCATGAGGAATATGGCTGGTCCRTAATGACTGCATTTCTGTGACCCTTAGTGGATTGTAATAAGGATCTTTTTATTAAAACAAAACAAAACAAAACAAAATAAAACTGTAAGAGCTCCAGGGCAGATCTGTGTTCTCGTTTGGCCTGTGTTAACCTCTAACCAAAATCTGGCCATTTAAAAAAAAATGTACTTCAGCTGTTTTTCTTTATTTTTAGAAGTTTAAAATTAAATGTAAAGCCCATAATAAAATGCATATGAGGACACGAATCAATAGACTTGAGAACTACGTTAAGAACTACCCAACCATATAGGTCTTTATTAACAAGGGTGTTCTCATGAAATTCAGAAAATGTTCTTATTTGCTTGTACGCATGTTGTTGTTCATGATATTATTTATTTCTATGGTAACCAAAGCAGTAAATACAGCAATAATCAAGAAAAAAAACTTATTGCAAAAGAAGACAACTACGAGCCAAAACAGAGGTGTTTAGATGATGGTGTAATTTGCTATAATAACTGTTTAGCCGCATATTTGGCAAGCCCTGGATAACTCAGTTATGAGTAATGCTTTTGTCCAAATTACATTCAAATAAAAAATAGTTACCACGCTACGTTATCATGCATTCTGCACAGATATTTCYTTCCTATCGATCTTCCCACGACGAGAAGACTTCTTACTGAACTCAGGTTAACTGTGGATTGGTGCTTATTTCTCTTGTGCAGCCTCTCGAAAGTTGGTTAGGTGATGTGGAGCCGCACATCATCAGTCCTCCGCTATCTGGACCTATCTAACTTCCTTGTGCAGCCTCCCACTCGCCTCTCCGCTGGCTGCTCCATCTGGAGGGAGCTGGCTGCTCTCCTCCAGCCCCGGCTCCCGGAGCGCAAGGCAGCCTGCAGCTGCCAGAACATCTGCTGTCTCCTGGCCTTGCTGGGGTGAGTACCAAAAGCATGGCCTTTTTAAAGTTGGACAGTCGCCTCCATTAGAAACTGGATGAGTTCAAAGTTCCTGGATTTGTCCTGAGACTTGTAGCTACATGGGAATATATGGTATGACTATCTGTAACGCAAATTCAAATGCACATTTCATGCGTTGTCTTTAGGATGCACTGGCATTTTGCCTGCTCTTCTTCTGTGTCTGTAGTGATCTGGTTTTAGAATAGTCTCATTCTGAAGGCAGAGTCATTTTGAAGAGCAAGAAGTGGAAGGAATGTAAAACCAAACAAAATCAGTCCTTGATTCGGCAATTGCATCCATCAAGGGTGGGCTTCTCAACGGGGCTACTGCTGCATCACTGCCTCCAGGCCATACATAATCTGTAGTGACGGGTTGTAGGCTACTCCTGGTGAAGGCAGAGGTTGCCTCTTGTTTGAGAAGGTGCATTTGAAAAAGAGGTGTCTTGTTTGAAAAGGCAGGAGCATGAAATAATGTCACTCTCATCTCGCAGGAGGAAAATCTGTACAGCAGCCCCACATCAGCTGTCCTTTTTATACATGGGTCAAATCATGCCCTGGAGACATGCAGGGCTCCCACTGACTTCATAATGGGAAATGTATTACTTATTTAGAGCTGACTTGGCTTTATTTAGAATGATTTAATACGTTAGTTATTAAAAATTTCGTGTTTTGGAGAAGCAATATCAACAGGTGAAATACAGTCACGCAGTTCTTTGACCTCTGTTTTGTACTTTCTGACAGGTTTCTGCACAGGGCAGGATGCAGTGTGTGTAATTAGTGCGGCTCTTTCGGGATCAAATCCTGGACCTGGCGCACAGTGTGAACAACCAGGAGATGCAGTAGGTGTTCTGCAGTTGGCTTTATCCAACTCATGCTGGCACAGAGCTGTTTGGGGCTCTCAGAGTGTGTCTGAATTGACATGTTGCCTTAAAATGCAAGCCGACACGTGGCTTCATCCCCTGAATGTCCCCCACTGCTTATACGTTTGCTTGCTCAGAAACCTCGAGCTACTTTGGCTTAAGTCCGGAGTGAACAAATAGGCTCTCTTAGGAAGAAAGTTGAAGCTCGGGAGAGGTTGACTCTTATTCAGGCTCTCTCCTATAGGGCTGGAGGAGCTCTTGACTGTATGAACTCAAATTTAACTTGAGGTGAGACGTTCCTGCAGCCGGAGCTGCTCTCTGGCGAGCTTCCCTCCCCTGGGGCACCAGCAGACACAAACACGCCGGTCCTGCCCCTGCCCCTGGGGCCCTCACAGCCCCCTTCTACAGAGGAAAGAGGGGACTCCTTGCTGAAAACAATCTTACCGAAAATGGGGCTCAAGAGCCTTTTACAGTTTCCCCAAATCCACTGCCGCCCTCCTGTATGTCCTTAGTAGGACGCGTTGGCACATCCTGTCCCCTTCACCGCGCAGGGGGGCAGGAGCTGCCGTTGAAGCAGGAAGTGATTAACGCTGAAAATAGAGTAAAAAATGCGTGTTTCCAATGGAGGCGGATGGAGAGTCCCCTGATGCGGGCACTGCCTGAATACAGAACTAGACTACTCTGAAAAATTGTGCTGGTCTAGAAAGAAGATAGAAGCAATTGCCACTCAATTTATAGTATTACAACTCAAAGCTAAGTAGGCATAAGTAGAATACACAATAAATGTAAATTTAGCTGTAGTTAAAAGTGAAACTTAATAGCCTATGTTAGTACATAGTACTCTCTTACCGAGAAAACTAATTTATAGGTAAAGAAACAGAGCTTAAAACTAAGAGACTGTGTGTTTTTAAATAACCTAAGTAAAATGCATACTTACTTACCTTTTATTCTCCTGCTGTGTGTGCCCTGAGCTGGTCCAGGGAGTTCTATGAGGTAAGAAATTCCTGTTCAACAAAAGTTCCTTTTCTAAAAAAAGTGAACATAATGGAAACGGGGAACCACTTACCAGGCAGCTGAAAAAGGAGCTGACTGTGCAGAGAATTTCACACCTTATGGCTTTTGGTCAGTAAAGTACATAAACAAAATGTAATTTTCTATGCAATTACACAGGGTCACACAAGAATAGTATGTTTTAGAAACCCACTCAAAAGCATATTGCTCTCTAAGAGCCCAATCCGGAAAATGGTTCCTCACTTTAGTAAAGTTGCTCATAAGCATTTCGGGGAGTGGGGCCTAGGAGACATTTTCCTTTTTATGCTTCCTTAAACAGTTTATGTGATAGTAACAACAGGAAGATAAATTACTTTGAATGGTAGCAATTAGAGAAGTAAGGAGTGTCATAGATTTACCATGTGGAAAACATCTCTCACACATTTTCTTGCAGTCATTAAACCTACTTTTAATGACACAACACTGATTTCAGAAAGAAACAAAGTTTATTTGATGAATATAAACAAGCTGATCAACACTAAATACTTCCCATACACATGATAACAATGTTATGAACTCTAAATACCTTGGTACTTTACACTTCTACTAGACATTAAATTACAATGACTGTCTAATACATGCCCACTGGTAATTTCTAGGAATTCCTTAGTTTCATATCAATGTCCTTAACCACATATCAATATCACAATCCAGAACATGCCACTCAAAAAAATTATTACAAGAAGCACTATCAAATGAGGATCTAAGGTAAATAGGGAATACTGACCCATTGCTGCAGAACATCACATTCAAACGTCACCCTACACACACAAAAAAAACATYGCAGATATAGTTTGTGTCAACACATCTGAGGTCTTTTCATAAACACTGTTTAAAAAGTAAATTGAAACCCACTTTCAAATGAAAGCCAATGTGCAGGTACGTGCATACTGGATACACAAAATTCATTAAATACAAAATTCATACTGTACATTTAAATGAAAGAAAGAATGTGCAGTACAAGACTGATATCACATTAAAATAATAATAATTATCTTCAACGTTAACCAAAAGTTGGTTTGCTTCTTTACCCTTAGAGGGGGGAAAAACCTACCAAACATTGCTCAAATAAARTATTTCCCAACATCACAGTGTTTATTGTAAACCCCGAGATTCTATTTTAGTATATGAAAAGATTTTCTCCAAACATCATAGAGTATCACATGAAATGAAAAGAACAAAAAAAAAAGAAAGAAAGAAAAAAGCAATGTTAGACAAAATTTTCCTCTTCAGGGACTAACTTGTAGGCCCTGATAAAAGTTTAGATCAATACTCTTACCAACATGAGTGGAGCAAAAATGCCCCTAAAATAATATCTGTGACAAAATTGGCACATACATATAAATACCTAACTATACAGCTTTGTATCTGTGACCCTATTTCCCCCCTAGTTTATTTCCTACTTCAAGTATTCAGTTGCAGAGTTAAGGTAAAGACCTGATTGTAAGAGACACAGACGATTGTCCCCTACTGCGACAACAAATTTGTCATGAGAAACTAGTTTTGTTGTCTGAGTTTCCAAGTGCAACATTTGTCATATGTGCTAAATATACTCCCAAAAGCTTTGCTGTTTCAAAAACACAGATCTAAAATGCCATTGATAGTTAAAGGACAAACTTTTTAAACATGAATGAAATTTGGATTATCTATGCTATACTAATTCTATACATTTTACTCTATTTACTGAAGACAGTAGCATCCAGCAGGACTCCTGCTCGAATAAATTGCTCTTTGATTGCACCAAGAATTATGGTACAAATAAATAAAATATCATCTCTAGACAATAATTTTAAAGGGGTTACTATGTATGGCTCATGTAGGATGTTTAGGGTTAATTGCACCACAGGTTCAAAAAATAATTTTTCTAAATTCAGTGCAAGATTTTAGGAGTATCCATTTAGATTTCTCTTTTTTACAGCAGCAAAGAAAAACTACTAAGGATTAAGGCCACCCATGCTTAAATTTATTGTTTGTCCTTTAAAAATGCAGATATTCTATTCCCACTCCCATCAGCATGGAAGCATTTCTTCCATGGACAAAAAGATGCCTCAATAAAACAGCCAAACATTTGCACATGTTTGCCAGACTGACTGAAAATGTTCATGGAGTCATAAGGATCCTATCCTTGAGAAGTGGTAGAGGTTTGACTATCAATTATATTCTCTCACTGAAAGTAATGAGTTCACATTTTTATTTTTCCTTGCATGTGCTTTAAATTTATTTTACTAGATACATTTTTTTGATACAAACAGCCTTTAAGTGCTATTTGTTCGTTGGTATTTTCTTCTTTAACATCTAAGATTCGTTGGGATCCATCTTGGAGACTGTTTTTCAATGTAGAAAACAATAACAGACAGTTCCTCATTTACAGGAGACCTAGTGCATATACTGTATTCACAGCAATCTTATCTTTATTTTTGTTTTTTTTTTTTAAGAGTCCCAGCTTTTATTGTTGAAAACCTGTATGCGTTTGGATGGTAAAAGGTTGATATATCCTTGTGTATATGTCCATATATATACACACATATATATTTATATATGTCTCAAGCTTTTACCATCCAGGAATAGATACATCTTGTATATAATCTTATATTTATGCTCAAATTAGATGTCCTATGCATTGTCAGAGACACACACCATATTTTCATAAAGCTAATCTTTGTCATYGGTTATTAGTACCAAAAATTGATTTCATTTCCAACCTGGCCCAGAGCTTAATACCGGTTATAGTATCAATGTTTTTTGGGGGTTGTTTTGTTTTGTTTTTTTTTTATTATTATTATTATTTTATCAGTAGATATAAGAAAACAGAGGAGGGTAAAGGCTTGGTTTTTATTTTTTTTAAAAGTCCACATCTAACTGGGGGTAAGATTAATGCCAACATCCTTATATAGCATTTTACTAATACCTCTTTGATAATCTAGTGCAATAGAAGTGATACATTAGAATAGACTAGGTAAAATCAGCAAATGCAGATACCACATCTAAGAGAATCTGAATTACTTATTGAAATCAATATCAATTTACCAAAAATTAGTTAAATAACCTGTTTAACTGAACTTCATTAAACAATAATATTCTGAACAGATGGTTACTTTGGGAAAACAGAATAACTTGCAAGACCCATTAAAGACAGAAATGAAGCTCTTATAATTTCTGCTTGAGTCTCCTTCATTATTTTCCAAAGTATCTAATTTCATAGTAGACTACAAAAAGTAATGGAGAAAATGCCAATTAATGCAGCATTTCATTAGATATCAACCTCAGCATTCATTTTCTGCATCTGTGATCTTCTCCAGGGAATCATGGTCATGTTTGGAGATCCAATGCAATAGATTATCATCGTTACCTTCCAGTGCTACATTTTTTTCTTCCTCTTTCACTAGCTCCTCTGACAACTGTAACAAGGGAACAACATATTCCAATTAGTAATGTGATTGAAGCATACAAAACATCCTAGTTCTCATCTAATCAAGCTTCTCATAGACATCAGTGGATATATTGCTTTTCTAGGGACTACGGATTAAGTGAGGAATTAAATTTGATTTGAACCCACTTATTATGTTCTTAGGGTGGCAATTAGTTTTACAGCTGATTTGTATGACAAGATTTCCCCTGAACGGGAAAGATTTTAAATTCCAGAGATGTGACATTCTATTGTGCTTGTGATTCTGTAAATGGTGAGTTTTCTGCTTGTATCTATAAGCACAATAGCTTTGAATTGGAAATGCTATTAGTAAAACTAAATATTTTTATTTGGAAACCAAAGAATCATTCGTTTATTTCCACTCAGTTCCATGGCAGGTGGGAATATGTAATACCTCTAGCAACTCTCTAGAACCGAAGCTACTGAAAGCAACATTTTATTGTTATATTTGAAGCACTTTAAGTCCACTTTAATTTACAAAACAGTGGAGAAAGCTTTTATGGATACAAGAACCTCAGATTTATAGAAGTTAAAATATACAACAATCTGTTGTGAATTTTTCAGCCATGCGGTCACTAATCAGTGATTGTTGCTCTTCACGGCTCAGCTGGCATTGCTGAAATCCAGGGGACTACGAGAGGTGAGTAGTGTCAGCCYCAGTCAGCCAGGGGAAAGAGTCTTCCTGCTTTCCACGGGCTTTGGATGAGGCTCCGGGTCTGACTGTAAGCAACTACAGATGGAGGCCTGAACGTTTTTTATTGTTACACTAGTTCTGTTGCAAGCAAATGGCACAGTATTATTGAACAGAGCGCAGTGAATTAGTCTTATTCACATTATCTGTATATCAGACGAGTAGGAGGAATTAAATGATTCCTTTACAGGGCAGTTGTTCACTTATCTACTGACTACGTTTCTAGAAAAGTAGAAATGCAGTATGTATGGGATTCACCCTTATTGACCTTGCATTTATGTAACCTCACATGTTCCCAAAACATCCAATTTTATGAAAAAGAAATTGCCATAGAATGCTTAAACTTTTGTATACAGCTGAAAAATTGTTGTTTTGTAAATAGAACTAACTACTTGACTAAAATGCCCCTTTAAATTCTAGAAACTAATTTTTATCAGAGTAATTATGCTGTGAGTAAAGTGAAACACTGTTTACAGAATAAAATTGCAAATGATTTTAAATCTGTATTTTCAAGTTCGTGTGTGTGTGGCAAGTACATATAACGGTTTATATAATACAAACTTAGATGAATAGTTTTACTTTTCCAATGGGAGGTTAGTACAATTCTTCTGGTTAAAACACTTAGGGACTAATCCAAAGCCCACTGAAATGTGGAAAGGTTCCCACTGATTTTAACAGGTTTTGGATCTGGCCTTTGAATGGAGAAAAAATGACTTCTGCAGAGCTGGAAAGCCAGGGAGTTCCTAAAGTAGATCATGTTACTAGTTCTGGCACATAAAATCTTTGCAAACTTTTTATGAAAACTGTAAGTCAGAGCATGCATTACGTTTCGTGAACTGTGCATAGCTACCATTCTTTTGTGTGCCGAGTATTTCTTAATCATCATTCAAAGAGATATATAGGCATAGGAAGCACCCATATAAATTAATGAGGAGAGTACATTCCAGAAACCATAGCACAAAAATGTCTGTATTTTTTAACAGGTTCGCTAAAACATAATCACAGCAAAGCTTCAATATACTTGATATTTTACAAGCTGAAGTTCCTTTGCAACTAACACGCATTTATGCTCTTAAAAATAAGAACCCAGAATAAAGTCCAATCTGAGGAACAGCAACAAATCACAAAATACAATCTCTCTCCGGCTTGCTCCCCAAATTTTCATTGGGATTTTAGTATAGAATGAAACCTCCAAATAAACCCCACCCACTTAATCAACCCACCCATTCATCAGAAAACCATATATGTATTGGAAGTGTAACAAAAACTTGTTCACCACAGGTAGGAAATGCAAAGTATTTCTGAAGTAAGTCAAATAAATATATAAAAGGATATTGCTGTCAAATACCAACTGAGGCTAAGTAAATTAAATTTATATTTGTTTCTTCAATGCTGTACTTGGTATAGGTCACTGAACCTCTAAAATAGAAATAAAATTTGGTAACATACATGGGGTCTGAGATTCAGCAGTGCTCCACCTGAAATTAATGTCTTATGAGTGGCACCTCTGACAGTCCATTAGATACCAGTCAATGAAAACAGCAGAAGGATGTGAAGATATAAAAGTGTAGTAGCCCACAAATATTTGTTCAGATTGTTTTTCCTTTGGATAAAGACACCTGCCTGATTACTACTTTTTACCTCCAATCCTTTCCTCTCAGCAGTGATTTGCAGAAACAAGCTGGAGAGGGTGGGTAAACACAAAGGGGTTAAAGGGGAAACTGTTTAATAACAGTAGTAAAATGCAGGCTATTTTTGACATCTGGGTTAATGTCCATTATGCTCCATATGCTTTCCAAATGTTTGCAACAAGCACCCAGATACAAAAACAGATACCCATTCACATAGGCTTAAATTGCCCTCTCCTAACCTGTTACACATGGTACCTACATAAAAGGCCAACAACTGATATGGTAATTAGTGAGTCAGAAAGAGAGGGAATAGCCACTTTATTGCAGGGACTTGGTATCTGACCAAATGTTAGTAGAGAAGGATATCATTAATGAAAACCTGTTAKGGCTATTTCTGCTCCTTAATCTATGACAAGGCATCTGCATTATAATGTGACATCTTTTAAAAAGCTGTCAGGATGAATTCCTCAGTTTCCTTCTCCAGACTCATTCATCGTTACTGTGATTAGAGTACCAACAAATGATGGGAAATTATTTCATTTTTCTGGAAACAAGTAACTAGACTGAAAAGTAGTATTTAAAAAATAAGGCTATAACTCATGAAGACTTTCTCAAGTGACCTCCTGGAACTCAATTGTGCCTCTTGCAACAACAAAATCTAAATCACATGAAGAAAAAAAAAGCGCATTCTCAATTTTTACTTTTGTCTGTGCAAAACCATGAAAAGAATGACACAATTAACTAAGACAAAGCCCTGGCACAGTACTGTTCTGAATTCTGTTCCTGCCACTAGCTTATTGCRTGACTAAGGAAAAAGTCGTATCATTTTTCTGTGTCTAACTCGCCCTTTGCTATAGCAGGGAAAACATCAGGCTCCTCACAGGAATTTGCAAGGCTTAATGTTTGTAATGTGCCTTAATAGTCTTGGATGAGTGCTAAGTATTATTATTTTTCAGTTCCTGCATTTGATTAAAACTGAAATAACATAGTAAAAATTAAATTAATATATTAAGTTACAAGTAAAGAGCAAGCATGTGGTTTGTGGAGCTACTTGTAACACTTTTAATACGAACATGTATTACAGACTAGGTGATTCCCAAGGTCTGTAATGACATGTACCATGTGGGCATAACTTAACAACTGCAGAATCCCCCCAGATGTTTGATTCAGCCAAAAATCCGTTCGTGGCTTCTGTGCAAGCCCAGGGCTCAGACCAGTGGGAGCACTGTGGGCTGCTTTTCCCCTGCCCCTGAAGTGCAGTTGCAAACATGATCACAGTCCAGATATTTGCAACTCAGCACAAGAAACAATATTAGGTAGCACAGATCTGCTGGAGTGCTCGCTGCTATATGGTTCCCTTAACATAGGATATGAAAAYGGCATGATATGTACCATTTGAACTTCTCTGTCATTACAGTCCCAACAATAAATACTGCTTTTGCTACTTCCTCCTGGCCTAACTCTCATGGAAAGAATGAAAACCCACCTCTCGCTTTCTAGAGAATACAGTAACCTGTTAAAGCCTGTTATATCGATGTGAAAATCTCTAGCGAGGAGGGCCAAGAAGAGAAATAATTAAGACATAAAGTTGTATCCAACCTACGTAGAAAACTTTCAATGCCGAGATGCCAAAGACACCTAAGACACTTGTTGAGCTGAGTGAAAAGGTAAAATCTTGTTTAAATTTATAGCATTCCTTCAGTGTCCCTCTAGGAGTTTGGCTTTTTGCCAGYGTTCCTTGTTAAAAATTTGTTAAACGTGTTTGGCATTAATGCAAACACAAAGTGCTCATTTGTTACAAATTCTATTGGAATGCATTCATTTAAGGCAATGAAGTAGTTACCAGAAAAGAAAAAATGTTCATTAAGTACATTTTAAAAATACAATGATGTATGCGGTGCATAACTATGGCGCCCCAGTGGCTATATAAATATCTGACAGAATAACCACAAGTTGTGTTTGGTTTGAAATTGGAATCTTTTAAACATAACCGATAGAACAAAAACTGGTTTTGTTTGTTGTCAAAACTGATGTTAGTCTTTCTTGTTTAGAACTAGTTAAAATAACCAAAGTTTTGGCATACAATTTCTTACATCTCAAATCAATAAAGCCCACAGGTTAAAGTAATGCTAAAGGAAGTTTTTTGATTCGAACAGTAAGTGCAGCACTGCACATTATCTGGAGAACACTGAACACAGAGAGCAAACACCCTGCTTGGAGGAGAACAAATTTTAGTCATTCTTAAAAACTCCACTTAAGGAAATGTTACCTGGGAGATCTGCAACTGTCTGACAACATTCAGGTATACCTAGGCAAAGGTGTCCTGCCCTACTCTTAATGCACTAGTCCTTTCAGAAAATAAGTAGCTCAAACCTAGTTTACAAAATCCTRATAACAAGTCTCTCTTTTATAATAATGTGAAATATTCCTGATAATGATAACTTTTGATTGTGAGTAAGCAAATCTGAGGTGTATTTCTTAGAGGCTAGAAAATATCTTCTTAGCTATTGTAAAAGTAGAACCATTTTTCTTTTTACTTTTTCAATGGTTTATAGTTACTTACAATAAAGCTTAAAAATGGTAAATACATGAGTAGAATATATTTTRAAAGAAAGATCCAGAAACTGTGTGATTTAATTAAATATTAAAAGGTTCACAAAACCCATCAGTATAAAAAGTTATTTATAAAGACAAAATTAACTTTGTTCCAATTCTGGCAAAGAAATTATTTATCCCATTTGTTGCTATTTATGTTTTAAATTCATTATACAGTAAACTTCAGAAGGATCTGCAGCTGGTGGTAGAATCACTGCATGAATGTGATGAACTTTCCATATTGCTATAATGCCAGAATTGTTAATCTGAGTTAGGGATAAAAGCAGATACCATTGGGATGAATAAAATCAAATGGATTCAAGCCCTCTAGAGAGTGCGAGTCCTTGAAAACTACTGTACAATTATATGATAAAATTAGAT
Organism: Oceanodroma leucorhoa; assembly: GCA_030449065.1. NCBI lineage: Eukaryota > Metazoa > Chordata > Aves > Procellariiformes > Oceanodroma > Oceanodroma leucorhoa. Next base: position 1,428,349 of record JASVER010000095.1, read on the forward strand.
GAATTTTATGAACCTTGAGACTGTTTGGACAAGGATGCTTTCTCTACAGGGAATGTTTATAAATCAAAATTAGACAAGTGGTATATGGGTTGAAAGACAGCTATTTTTTTTTTAATAAACTTTTTCTTTTCATAAAACAAGTCTAGTCCAAATCAAAGCTCTTCAGAAATATGAGAAAACTCAGCACATATTCTTCAACCTGTCACTTTCACACTGAATTAAAAAGAAGGTAATGGGAAATGTTAAGGATGGCTCCAGACTAGCACTCTTCCATGGGCTGAGCTGGAGTGTACTGAAGATGATGGAAGAATTTCCATCGACTCCAGCGGACCCGAGTGCAGCTCACGGAGGCAGCAGTGACTCAGCAGCGTAGGGCATGGAGCTCTTTGTCAAGACTTCCTTAAGATGCAGCACGTGAGACCATTAAGACATTTTTTTCTTATTTAAATCAAACAGAAGTGACAAATAAAGAAGAGTTCTTGGGTAAAGTCGTTCAAACAACAAGAGTTCCCAATGTGATCCTAAAAACTGTCAATAGCAGAGATTACTTAATGAAATTTGAAGGAGCCTTTTTCATCCTTGCTGATGTGGAATGCCATTTATTCTCATGCTAGGGACTAATTAGGGGCCTTTTTTGAAGATCAAGGTTTTGCGATCTCTGCTTCTTAATAACATGGTTTGCCTGTCTGCCACCTGGGACAAGGCAAGGCACTCTCTCTAACTCCTGAACAGCAGGCACTGCCTTAGGCCATTGCAAGTGCAGGCAGGAAACTGATCCTGCCTTTTCAGTCGTTTAACCCGTTGGCTGCCGGCCCTCCGCAAGCCCGCTCGAAGTCCCGAATAGGCAGTGACCAATCCAGCGGGAAAGCATTAATTTAATATAATAAAAAATCATGTGGCTAGAAATCTGACATTAAGGGCAAAATTATTGTATTGGTGTAGTGATAAAGATGGCATCAGAAACCACGCTCTACTTATAGACTGGATTGAGTGCGTGTGGCAGTGCTTGCCGCAAATCCACATACCACTTGCTGTGCTTCAAGCAKACAGTTGGTGTTTCTGGTGGCTGGGAAAAGAAGTGGTTAAATAAAAGCTGTGTCAAGCCCCCAATCTAATAAGTCATCTTATTAGGAAGTTGTGATGCCCTGTTTGCCCTAGCCTGTGGCTTGTCTGCTCCACTGAAAGGTCTCCTGCTGGGACCTTTGTGGCATTATATGAGGTAGAGAAGGCTGCTGCAATATATGAGCCTTGGTTTTGAGTAGCCAAAACAGCAGGAGAACTAAGCTGCAAAGAATTAAACATGTAACAACTTTGTAAAAGCACAGACAGTGATTGAGGTTGGCCCTTTTGCTGTTGACACATTCTGGCCCCTGTAGGTTGTGGTCACTAAGCCCATTAGAGTTGCAGTGTGGCAACATCTAGTTCAGCAAGTTCAATGTGTTTCTGTTTTATTTCTAAATACTGGACGCAAGCTGGCAGTGATAGGAGAGCGGAATATGGCACCAGAAATATGTCATAAACACAGTCATCATTGTCAGGGATGTGAAATTACTTTTCAAACTATTTATTTTTGGCAGATGGAGGTTGGGTGTATTTTTGCATTTTGTTAACTGAAATTTAATTGCAACTTGCTGCATGTTTTGTTTAATTTTTTTAAAAAAGGAAACCTCAGGATGCTGTTTTCTCTTAAAAGAGAAAATTTTCACTGGATAGAGAAATCTTTGATGCTAGAAATTCATTGCAAAATCACAACAGAGAAAATGAACCCACTAAAATCTCAGCTGGGATAAGTTTCACTTATGAGCATCCACTTATTTAAATCAACACTCCCCACTGTTCTTATTTTTTTAATTTCTTTAAGATAAAACATATATTTAATTCAGATTTTTAAAACTGGATTGTGAAATGGACAAGAAAGATGAATTAAATTAATGAAAGAAGATATTACTGATATAACTGAGGGGTAGATTTAAATTATAAACCCTAATATGAGATACAAATCAGAAGAATGCTCCTTCCTGTCTCCCTAAAGACTACACTTTTTTCATGGAACAGTGCAAGGTTTCTATTGCACATTGATGAGGATGCTCGTGGTCCCTGACCTCTGAWGGCTCTGTTTGCCTTTCAAGACTGCATTGTGGTCCCACGTTTTGTAAATCTCTGCAGATTCATCACTGCCGGGAGTTACCWGTCTGTAGATACGGAGCAAATGAAGAGTTGGCTGAACACTTGTGTATCCGAAACATTTGTCTCTCTCTCAAGCCTGTTACGTGTTGCCGCTGCCCTCATTCCCAAATGAGCCAAAGCTTATGTAAGATGTTGGATGCGCAGGTCACAGCTGAAGGAGGGAAGGGGTTGGCAATCTTTTGTTCTTTCTGTCCACAGGCATTTCCCTGGTGCCCTCCCCTGTTTCTTCATGGGTGAGGTAACCGGGTTTTTGCTCAGGCGTAGTCATCCTTGGGGTGCACCCAGCTCACTGCTGCTGGCAGCGCTGCGGAGGGCTCAGTAAGTTCCAACTTGCTGATCCACAGAAATGACTGGCCACTCCTTTTGGAGGGACAAAAATGATGTCAAAGGCAAAGCACATTCATTCTTTGGCCACCAGTGATGAAGGAGTGTTTCTTTTCTGTTCTTAGGAGTTCGCTTGAGCCAAGCAAGGTCATAGCTGTGGCTTTTCTCTGGATGAGGGGAATTTCTAGAATTTGTAGGACTTATTTTTTTCTGTCATCTTTTTAGATTTGCTGATAGTTTGGGACTAGAAGGAAATTCTTAAAATCTCATACATATTTGTCTGGTTGTAAGGAGTATGACTTGGTTTTCACCTCATGCTTCCTACCAGAGTCAGTCAATATTTAATAGCTAAAATTGGCTGGCTGTTGTGCTTGGATAACTCTAGTTACTGTGGCTGTCACCGCACTCTGTTGTTAGAAGCATGTTGGTTACTAGATGTTGTACCAGAGTAAATACTAATAAATTTGGTGGTTGTGGTGAGGAAGTTTAATCCAAAAGCATTCCAGCCAACGAGCAGGCATACAAGGGCCGTACTCCTCCTTTTGAAGTACCCAAAGGCTGGATGGAGTCGGGAGGAAGAGAGGTGGTGAGGGCTGAGTGCAGGTTTGAGGTACTTCATGTGTGGGCCTATTTCTTCCCTTAGGAAAAGGCTGGATTCTTGGCTAGAGAGGACAAGTCTTCTTGGAAGTGCTGGGCATAGCATGGTGTCCTTAGGGCAGATGACTGCAGTAAATTGGCAGAAGTTTGCTGGTATTATCTTTTTCTTAACCAAATAATAATAAGAAAATTAATAAAGATGCATCTAATGGCTTGTGTCTGCTTCTCCAATCACCTTAGATTGCTTATCTTCTAAAGTTGAGAATAAACTAATGAGCTTCAGAGTRTTGCTCTGTGGACCTGAATATTTGTACCAACAGCTGTATGTCCCTATCTATAATTCATAATTTAGGTAAACCATTAACATGCCATTTCATTAGTTTATTCTGCTAGTTAATAGTCCTGTACTCTTTAAAGTTATCCTATCAGTTATATTTAAATACTAATTGTGTTGTGGAGAGCATTGTGAGGAATGCTTATTTCATTAATAATAATACAAAAGAAATCAATATGCCAAAGGATAGCTCAGAGTTTTGTTATATACCAAAAGGCTGTTTTACAGTACTTGAGATATACTTTCATCTCCTTCCCCTCCATATGATCCTAAATATTTTTTATTTTACGTGGTTGATGATATGAACCTACTTATAAAAGTGAAGTGTGATATTTACAGTTGCATCTTTTAATGTCAAGAAGAAAGAGATACAACTAAGGAAAGTGTTAGTARGTTTGGTCTATTTGAAGTGAGACCAATGCTGGATCCACTTAAAACTCCTCGAACTGCTAAAGCATTACAGTGACTGTGTGTGGCAGTGTGAACATGACCATACATGCTCGACAGCTACTTATTTTTTAAATACCCATCCAAACAACACGCAGCATTTTGAAATCTAACTTGTGTGGTCTAATTATGCAATAATTTTTACACTTTAGGCCCCAATATTATGAGCTTCTCCACAATTATGGGTCTGCCCACGCATTTCTCAGTGCATGATAGGGAAGACTTAGGGACTAGTTCTGGTAAGCATATAAGCATATGTTTTAATTTTTACTCTAAGTCAGACTTAAATGTGCACCTAACATTAAGAGAATGCTTAAGAGTYTATCCTGAAAGGGACCTTGCAGGCTATCCTTTTACTAAGGGCATGCATATAATATGCCATGCAGATCGAAGACCCACAGTTAGCATACCAATAATAATGACTATTGCATAAAGGGAAATAATAAAATAGCAATAAGCAACTAGTTTAAGCAAAACCTTCCTCCCCCCCCCAATCTCCAAACAACATCTTTTTAACCATTTATGAACTCAAAAGCATGCAAGTCTGTAAGAGTTAGCGAGATCAGAGGCTTAGATTGCAACATTTCTGAAGATTTCCATTTTTCTCAGACCTTCCATGCAAGTGTCAAATGACAGGTAAACATATACAACTAAAAATATGAACTTCATTATGAAATCATATAAAATTACAAGGGCAACCTTTTCTACTTGATGCATTTATAAAAAATTGATGCACTGCAATTAAACTGTGTTTAGCAATACAAGACTAGCAAATTTATGAGCAAAAATAATCACTACAATCCATCATTAATCACAGCTTACACTGAACAGTATTTTTTTCTAGAGAACACCTGTTTCCCTATGCCCATTTTCTTTCCCCTCCCAATCTCCCATTCCAACTGTGCACAGACCTTCTCTATTTTTTCTTTATTTTTCTGCTTGCTTAAGCTTTATTTCTGCCCACTCTTTTTTATACCATTCTCTGCAGTAGTGCTCTTACCACTCTGTCGGTCTCTGTTGCCAATCTCTGACCAACTCATTGCTGAGTGGTGGTACTGGACTATAGCTGGAAATTGTGTGATATCATCACTGTCTACTTTACCTGCATATTGCAGTTCTGTTGGTTGGAACAAGATAAAACACGAGAAGAGTAATTCACAAAAGCATTTTTGAGGACAACAATTTGCTAATTAAAAACAGCAAAACAAAACCAGAAGATACTTTTGCTGTGCAGGCACAAATGTGTCAACTGCACTGACGAAAAAGTAAAGCCCAGAGTGGAACTTAACTCATAGAAACAACTTGGAAAATAAAAATAATGATGGCAGTACAAACTTTGTTCATCCCTCTATTAATTTTAAASGGAGTAGCAACAAAACTGGTACTTAAAAGTCTTTTCCACTGAAACAACTACATTACAAGAAAGACAAAATCGTTTCAGGACTACTTTCCAGAAGCTTTGTTCTTACTGGACTCTCTAATTCAAGAAGAGAAAACCAAATTTGACAACACATCCTAATTTCTCATTAAGTATTCTAAATACAAATGAAATTATCCAGCCCATTTAGTTCTAATCTTCTGGATTTATTTTTTTCCTCACACTTGCATGTCTTGCCTCATTTTCTATTTGAACTTAAAAATATAATATAGGTCACCACTGCTATGTACACCTCCACATTCATATTTATACACTTTGGATGTGAGACACAGTGGCCTGTGCTACRCAAACAACATTAGAGATGGACACAAAGATGTGGGAAATTCAGCAAAAAAGCACAGCTGGCCCGTAATTTCATATTTGAATTTAGCGTACTGTATTGTGAGGGCTAGAATATAAAATGTGAGGATTAAGTCCAAGAATGTGGTTTCACTGCATTTTTTTGATGAGAAAACCTTGTTTTTACAAACATTTGCACAGATCAAATCAAACTAACTTTTTATGAATTTGTCTAAGCTACTWGTGCTTTTGAACAAGCCAATTTTTGTAGCATATACCCTAACTGTAATTTATCAATTGTTTTATCATCAAAAGCAATTGATTAAGCCAGGAATAGCTTTTTAACAGACCTCACCAATTAACAATCATGTAAAAACTAACAAAAAACTCAGTAATTTTCTCATGCAAGTCACGAGATCACAAACATAGGACATAAAAAAGGAGGAGGAGGATTACCTGTGTTCTTTGCAGAATTTGTTTCCAATAGAATGTAYTGGGATCTTTACTTTCATTTCATTAAATGAAATCTTATTTTTAATTCCCCAAGGTACATACCTTCCACCATAAGGCATTGCCACAATAATAATCACAAATTGTTTTGTAGGCTCATAGAAAATGCAGCTTGTTCCAGTAATAATTTCTAATTTAGCTCTCTTCCAAAATTCGAAGTGTGGATCAAGAACAACTCACACCTTCCACTATCCCTATGCAGAAGGAAACGGGGCCTGCCCTTCCCCTGCAGGGAGTGCAGCCCCCAGGCTCCCTGCAATGCACGTGCCCCTGAGAGCTCAGGGCTCCCTGCTACATCCGGAACATTCCATGTAATAACCATCAATAGACCAGTACCATCCACAAACCATTTAGCACTGTTCCAATTTCATTTATACTCGTATGGCCTCCGCAGTTAGCATGGCAAGCTTGGGCAACAGTTACATGGTATTTCAGTAAGTATTCCTTGTATTATATCTAGAATCCACTGCCTGCTCATTTCACTAAGTGTCCATATTGTGGGAAAATTTACCAATCATGTCATATTCACACCCTTCAGACTATTCATGATTTTAGAGACTTCTCATATTTCTACTTATTTTCCAAACTGAAGAATTATATTGCAATAGCCTCCTTTTACGTAGAAACAATTTGAAATCTCTATCATCCCCATCATCCTTTTTTCTAGCCTTCCCTGTGCTCTCTATTCTTTCTCAGTGGTTTATCAGAAATGTGTGGAATAGCAAAGAAGTGGGCAAACGTTGAACAGGTACAGGGGTTAAAAATGGCTTTGTGTTTAGGTACCTATTTGTTTCCTAAGTATGTGTAATATTGTTTGCCTTTTTGATTACTGTTGCAAATAAAGCTAAGTTTTTGGAGGACTATGCACAATAATTCCAACATCTCCATTATGAAGAGTAATGGCTAATTTACATCCTGACATTTGGTACGTAGTGTTAGGGTTGCTTTTCTCCCATATGCTTCATTTTACATTTATCTAAAGGAAATTTCATCTGCCATTTTACTGCCCAGTCCCTCAAGTCACTGCAACTTAGATTTTGAATTTTCAGAATTCCTTCAATCCTGCAGAGGAACAAAATAGATTTAAAAAACATTTCATGGGAAATTTCCATTAAATRTATCTGGTTTCTCAAAAGAATGAACTGAAACCTGCTGGGATTGAGGGAAGGCAACAGACATATTTCCATTCTGTGCATAATTCAACAAAGTGCCAATCCATGCTTGTGGAATCCTTTTCTGTGCTGGTGCTGCTGGCTGACACAGTGTCAGCATTTTTCAGGATTATGCCATTATCAGCCTGTACCGGGACCCTTTAAAACCGCTGAAATAAAAGGGCTCTTTTTGCATATTTATGCCATCCTGCTCTGAGCACTTCCTGTTGGCCCCAGTAAATCTCTGCTAAATTTCAATCGACTCTCGTGGTGTTCCAGCTGTTAGATAAACTTCCAAGGATATTTTTGTGACAGGTACAAACCTAGACAGGAAATCTCAAGAAGAAATCCTAAATTAATTATATGTCAACATTCAAGCCACAAGAAGGAGCAATTGTCATAAATTTTTGGAAGTTAGAATCCAATTTTAGTTGTAAGTGCAAAAAAGTTCACTGACTCAGTTGTGAGTCAGTGCCAATAAATAATATATTTCACATTCTTTAACAGTTCACTTTGGCTAAACATAGAAGGGAAGAAGCTAAGATTAGTGAACTGTATATTTAAATCACATAAAAAGACTACAGACATGAACCAATAACAAATTGTAGATTTACAAATTATAATTCAGTATTGCCTAATCTTATCTCACCTTTTTGAAAACACATACCAAATATAAACTAATTTTGTGCTAAATGAAAACATCTTCGCTACCTGAAAATCTGATAATGATGCCAACAAAATCTTTCTGCAATACCACAGAACACGTATCCCAGCTCTTTTCCTCTAGACCCATACACTGTGCGTTTCGTTTGCTTTATGAATGCTAGTAATATCGAGTCAGCAAGGGGTTGAGAGGGCAAAGAGTGTTGAAACAGCACTGGCCCACAGAGGGTTGCCCGTGCTTCTCTGGTTTTAGCATTGCTACGGCTTTCTTGACAGCTTTTCCAGTTCCTCTGCGACATGCCCTTGCAGGAACTCTGAAGTTCGCATCCGGGACACACAGGCAGTTTGAGAGCTCTGCAGCCGCCACCGGCTGTGCGGGTGGCAGAGATTCCCTATCCTGTTCCCCCAATATTCAAAACATTTTCCTGGGAATGTTGTCGAGTGCCACAGCCCTCGCCGTGCCCCCGCCCAGCAGCGCTTCCCCGGCAGCGCAGGCAGCAGCGGTGCGCGTCCTCCCCGGCCGCCCGCTGCGCTCAGCTGGGAGCAGAGCTCTAATCCACTCCCAGCTGAGGGCAGCTGAAAAYGCCAACCACTGTGTGTCAAGTCAGGTACTCCAACAGCAGCCTTCTGCTCTAACCTGGTAGGGGGCCCTTTCCAAACCCCTCTGCCTAAAAACAAGAGGGAGGGTTTTGAGAATCCTGTTTTCTCAGTACAGGGAAAAATGTGTCATGGGGGTAGGGAGAGAGGGAGTGGGAGAAAATACATTAAGCTTTACAGCTGCATTTCTCGATGCAGCTTTGGGGCACACGTGGGAGATGCTTGTGGTCCTCATTCTGGCACCAGGTCTGTAACAAGCCCTGGCAAACAGCAGAGCAACGCACCACTCTGAACCCTGCGGCGTTGATACGGACCTCAGGATGCTGCCTACCAGGTACAGAGCTAGCGGTGAGAAATTGTACCGGCCACAGCCGTTACTCCCACCCTTGGCAGAGCTCTGCACCATCAGCCATTGGCTACATAGCCCAGCAACCACTGTTCACAAAAGAAAAGCCCAAGCAAGGAGATGCAGCCACCTTCCTCATGCAGAGGCAAGTCAAAGGGAGCACGCTAGAGAACCTGCTCTACAGCAAGAGGAGTTACAGCTCAGAGGGAAAGAAAGATAGTTCAGACTATTGACAGGAGAGGCTAGAAAACAGTCATCTTGCACAACGGGCACGAGGCCATGGCTGAGTATTCTGTTCATAAACAATATCCTTTTATAAAATGCAGGTAACATTCCCCCTGCTTTACTGAGTGCTTTTTCTTCACAGATGAAAGACACTAAAAGGATCCATCCAAAGCCCACGGAAGACAGAGTCTTTCAAATTATTTCAGTGGAGCTATGTCAAAATAGTCCCAGGAAGCAAACACTCAGACCCATCTGCAGGCAAAACTTGGCCCACAGCATAAATATGAATACATCAGAAATCCGGCAAGGCACCAGCAGGAACATACTGCACTTAACTGACCACCTTGATTCTGTGTCTCTGAAATACTGTGGATAAATAACTATTTATGTCACCCTGGGAGAAAAGGAATGTATGATATGGCTATAAAACCACCTGGACTTTTATATATAAAAAGTGTTTTCACTACTTATGGAAAGCCAGACATGTAAATTACGCTACCTTTAGCAGGAAAAAATATATGCCAAAGACCATGCCTAGAAGCAGAACTCAGGAAGAATGGGGGTATGGTCATGCCAGTTTTGCAGTGTTTTCTTTTACAAGCCTGTTTTACTGCTGAGGTGGGGGAGACCAGTGTTATTGCTTCCTCAGAAAGCTGTTCTCACAGGATTTGACTATTGGTCATGAAAATCTTATAAGGTCAGACAATCCTGCAAGATTTTAACAAATCGAGGGTTTAAACATGTTCTCAAGATTTTCGTTATGCCCATTTCTAAGATGGAACGTAATCCCCTTACAAATGTGTATCCCCTGAGAAACCAGAATTAAATAGAAGCAAATCTGGAGATCTGAATTCAATTCCCTTGAAAGTTTACAAAAAATAGTTATCAAATTATCTACTTTCAGGATTTCCACGTGGACAGATAAAGCTGGCATTATCAGCAAAACTCTATCTGCATATTTAGTATGGAAATAAAAAGGCTTAGCCTGTTTTCTTAGTGCTGAAGACTGATCATTTTGCAAGAACAAGAAGACACACAGCCACAGCATCCTACGCCATTAGAGGTCCCCTCAAGGCTGATTGTTAGCATTAGAACATTAGCAATCTGTGTATTTATCAAAATGTGGACACTAGAGTGGCTTGAAGTAGTTTCACTTCCTCTTAAATGATAATAAATTGGCAGTGTGAGTGTTGACTGCCTGAAATGCAACTTCATTACTTCAGAGGTTAATGGAGCAACCTCTCTCTGTTGATCTTCCTGTCACCATTGGCTACAAAAGACTCTCTGACACAGTGCAGTTTTCAGGAGAGGCACAAGTATAACAGAGATTAACCACATCAAAAAGAATACTGTCCTGCTCCATTATATTCTGCAAAGCTGGTATGCAGTAAATCTCAATGGCCAGCAGTGTGATCTGGCTTGTCTGAAAATAAAATTAGCATAAAAAGAGCTGATGATGCCATATTACTGAGACAAATATCTTTCCATCTTAAAAAGAACAGAAAAAGAAAAAAGAAAAAAGAAAGAAAAAAGAAAAAAGAAAGAAGAAAGGAGAAAAAAGAAAAAGGAAAAAGAAGAAAAAAGGAAGAAGAGAGAAGAGGGAAGTGGGAAGAGGGAAAAAGAAAAAAAAAGAAAAAAAGAAAAGAAAGGAAAAAAAAGAGAAGAGAACAGAAAATAAAAAAGAGATGAAAAGAGAACAGAAAGAAAAAAGAGAAGATAAAAGATAAAAGAAAAAGAAAAGAAAAAAGAAAAAGAAAAGTACAAGAAAAGAGAAAAGAAAAGAAGAGAAAAGAA
>JASVER010000095.1:1439455-1487561 GCA_030449065.1 Oceanodroma leucorhoa
AAAAAAAAAGGAGTTAGTAGAGACTAAACAAAATACTTTAATTATGATGTAAAGTATTAGGAGCTACTGACCTTGAGCTATTTTGCACTAATTCTATAGAATCCCTCTTGTATTTCTTACAGAAAGCTACACAGTGATTTAGCCAAACTACTATTCTTTTGAAGGCTGAATTCATGCTTTTGCAGGAGATGAAGACTGACAGGAAAAGAGTAGGAGGTGGCCACTGAGATTCAAAGAGGATTACATTTAATGCTGGTTAAGTGAAAAACCCACTGAATGAGAATGTATTCATTTAGGGAAATGTGCCTCTTCTTGTTATATGTTACTGCCCTGAAATGCCTGAAAGGTGTGATAACTTTCGATAATCCATAACTCCTGTTGATCGCTAACAACACAACGAATGTGCCCCTCACAATTCTGAACAGAGAACACTGCCCAAGGAAGCAGAACATTCTATACATCCTATACACAAATAATTGGAAGTCACTTCCAAGAAGGGAGATTACTCCTGTCCTACAAGCAGCAGCCACTTTGTCAAGAACAATAACCTAAATTCACAGTAAATACAGATTAGTTTTCCATTTGTGAATATATGGATGAAATAAAATTTCTCATTAGAAATGTTTCATTTTGTTTAATATTTTTGTTCTCTTCAGCAGATTAACAGATGAATACATAACTAAAAGTACATCAGACATGCAATTACAGCACTGTAAATGCATGCACATGTCAAGTAATTATATGTATAGTTGTGCAAACAGTTCAGGTGTGTTTCAGGTCACTTGTATTCACTCTCCACTTCCCACCCCCACTAGTGTTTGGGATGGTGTTTAGCAAGTCTGTCGACATGTCTACAGCAAATATATCAAATTCCCTTGTTGAACTCTTATCTTTTGGAAGTTACAATTAGAGGTGAATACTTTTGAGCATGAAACACATCAACCTGAATGAAAGCATCCACTTCCTACACACAGTGGCAGGTACCTGGACTTCTCATTAGAAAGCAACATTGATAATAAGAAGTGTCTGCTGATAGCATAAAGGAGGAGGACCCTACTGAAAATTATGGGAGATAAGGAAGATYGGGATTTCTTGCTAGAGAAGCAAACTGGGGGTGAGATTCCAGGAAGAAACTCCTCTGAATGCCGGAGCAACTGTCACCTTCCCAGCCTGTGATCTAGGTGTTGTGAACAGTGGGACAGGAATTCAGTGATCAGCTCCGATTGTGTTAGTGGCTCCTTTTAAGACCTTGGGCAAGTTGCTTAATCTCTCTGTATCAAGATTTTCCCAACTGTAAAAATCAAAAAAAGCAGCTACTAAATCTGGAAAAGTCCGTCACAACCTACAGATCAAAGTGAGATCTTTGCTAAGTAAATGCTAAGCTTTCTTCTGTACTACTACACCATTTTCAATTTCTTTAGGTTGAAAAACATACGCAGTGTTATCTGAATTCAGGTTGATTAGGAACCATGGCTTACCTTACCACCTTAATAGTGGTTCTGGATGACAAATTTGAAAAAATTATAAATGTTTTACTTTCACAAAGTATTCAGCCTTTCTCTAATTTAGGATGCAAAAATGAGTTCCACCAATTTGAAGTTGTGTTTTCCAACAGCTGCTATGCTGCTGTAGAAAGATAACCCTTTGGTGAATGATTTAAGAGTTCGATGATATGTTGACCCCATGAAAGTCAGAGAGTTGAGAACATCTCTTCCACAAATATATCAAACTCAAAATTGATAATTAACGTGACAGTGCTGCAGGTTCTAAAAATTACCATTTATAATATCTCAAAAAGTCATTGCCCCACTGGAAAAAGTTTGAGAAATTTTATGTTGCATAAGAATATGAATTGAATATGAGTGTAAGACAACTCTTGAACATGGGAAAACTCCGTCTCTGCATACACAGAGTATCAGAATGCAACAATATGTACTTCAAAGCTACATTGCTGTAGACAGAATCAGCCACATCTCTCTTTGTAGACTCTCCTTTGAAGAAGGAACTTTACGGGTAAGTGGGTGAGAGGTATAGCTGCTTCTCGTAGCTACACAAAGTAAGTTGTCCTTCCTTATCCCAGAATGCTTCATTTTTGCTCCAGTCAAAAATGCACTATGGAGCAGCTGGTCTATAGGTTAAGATAACATTTTTGAATATCAGTGAGAACTTCATTCCAGCTTTTCTTCTATGTCCATAGAAATTTTTTGTATTTATTTTTTCGTATCTCTAAATCACAGTTCGGCTCTGCTGAAGGGTCGCTGCTGCAATGCCAAAGTAATATATAGCTAATATAACGTTTGGAATCACGTAATTCCATCCTGCATCATAATGAATACTGTTGTGGATACATTTATATAAAAGCACTTCACTTGAACAACCCAGAGGAAAAAGAAGTCTATTATGTATTGCAGATTCTATCAGTAACATAGCCTAACAAAATAYGTGTAGCTACAGATGATCACCTTGGACAAAGGTAAGTCACTGGAAATAAGAAGCTTGTACCAGAAATCCTAATATACAACAGAAAGTTTTGTTTTTTTCTGAAATAGTCATATCTTATTACTGATATCAGGTGTCAGTTTTTATTAGTGCTGATGTGTATATTTACAGATGCCTTATCACCCAACAACATAGCACAACAGTGCCTTTTATCTAAGTATGAGAGTGAGCAGTTCCCATTCTCAGTGCATCATTGGAATTAAAGCAACATCCTGATTTACAAAAGTACTTGAGCATAGACACTTTCTAAAACAACTACTATTAACTGCATTTTARTGACATGTATGGTTTCCAGAAAAATCTATGGTAGGTAAAATAAACCTAAATATTTTTAAAATTTCATWGTAAGGAAATATTCTGGATCTTTAAAATAAATTCTGACTTTGCATCCTGAACTTTTTTTTAATAAAAACCCCTTGGTTCTATCTGAATTAGAATTTTTAACAACAAGGGAAGGAATCTTAGAGGGAAACCTGTACCAATGTATTTTTCAATGAGATACAGACTTTAGAAGGATTTTCTTTGTAAAAAAGCAACACTTTTTTGATCTTTATGTCCATTTGCATGGTAGAAGTATTCAAAGGAGTGAAGTATAACTGTCATTAGTAAGTAAAAGAGATATCAAGTGTACTAAACTTAGAGATTATCCATCAGAAATGAAAGAAAACAAAGACCCTACAAGTATATATATATCTTTTTCTGTTGGCTGAAAACTTTCATATGGTGTATAATGCTGGCAAAACAGAATTTTTCTTTTCACCTTTTTCCCGATTGAAAAGTAATGCTCTCTTTATCTAACCTTTTCTAAACCACCATTGAAAATTGTATTTTCTGATTCAAACAAAAAATTGTTTTTCTTTCTGCCTCATATGGCTAATAATAAAGACTTGAGGTAAATCTCCCTACAGCTGCTTTCAGTTCATTTTAAGTCAATGAAACCTACATAATCCTGTAATACAGTCAATTGTTTCTTTTCTACTAGGCCTGAAGGGCTGCAAGCTTAGAAAGGGAAGAATTACTGTTTTGCTTTTAAGCACCTATTAATATTTTGCCCCTCCAGCAGTTCTTTTTTTCTCCTTTGAAGCCTTTTTCCCACTAAATTAATGTTTAACAATTAAATCAAGCTGAAGGAGATCTTAAAAGATCTAGACAATTACTGATTGGGTAGAAGAACAGGCCTTTAATTTAAATGGGAAACATTTCTGAAATGATGGTATGAGACCCCACAACTAATTACATAATTTTCTGCATCTGAGAAAACATGAGCTGGGAGAATGCAAATAGAGCCACACATGTAATATCAGGAAGAAAAGCTGGAACTCTAACATCTACCTATTATCTTTGAAAATAGAGCAACTTGTAGAAAAACAAGCTTTGTGCTACTAGATATACAGAGCGAAAATATAACAATACTAACTCTCTATGTAAACATCACAAGCAGGCCTAAGAGCCCTTTCAAAATTGTATATTCTTTGTATACATAACATACTTTTGTGTACTTGTAAGATACAAGTGTTCTGAGTTTCCTGCTTTCTTCTATAGTAATGTGTATGTTAACTTAAAAATATATCCACAGCTGAGTAGTAAGGTACGATAACGGAGTTTTTCTGTTAGGCCTGAATAAATAGAGTTTGTCCTGAATGAAAATCCTTAACCTGAACTCAAAAGCTGGTTAGTGACCACCTCCTTTGTCAGATCCTCTGAGCACCCGGTCAGAGAATTGTCTGCCCCCTTGATTCAGACCGTCCTTTGGGTACTGAGACCTAATCAGCTCCATAACCTCGCGTGTCTCTCCAGATCTCACAAATACCTTAATGTGTGCTAAGACCCCAAACACTGTTCTTTTTCCCTCCTAACTCAAGAATATTTCATCTGCTCCAAGCAGAGTATCATGACTAGCCCTGCTTCTTAAAAAGGGTCAGACTGAACTATGACCAGGAGTGTTTGGACCAAATGTGCATTACCAAGACCTAACTAACAGAGTCAATGACTTTACCTTGCTTCCAGCGTAGGTGCAGAAGCAGCTAAGGGCACCTACTAGAATGTCCGAGAAAATGATAGACCGTACCAGCAGAAACCAAATAGGTCCATGGTGTGAAACTTCCAAAAATGGACCCATGCCTTATAAGTTTGTCCATCACACAAGTATTAGGGACAGACATTCAATGAAGTAGACACCTAATTTCCCAGTAGGCCCTCTAAAGTATTTCCAAAGGAACCTGATTCCAAATATATGAGAAAACAGCAGTTTTTAAGAGAGATGCTTTAAGTTGCTTCCACTTATATAGTTGAACTCTTAGGGAACTTGAAGGTTTTGTTTGCTGTTTCAATCTTCACCAAACTATAGCTATTCCTTAAACATTTCAGGAATTGCATATTGTTCTCCTGTGAGATTTCGAGTACTTCCTACTACAAGACAACCCACAGGTAAATGAATTAAAAAAAAATCCCAACAGATTTTCACAATTCTAATACTTGCTTAATATTTTAGATGGAGTTTTCTTTAATTCAACAGTTTTACTCATCCCTAGATAGAATCAAAACATGATCTGAGGAAAAAGTGTTATTCAGTTTATGAGTCATCAAATCATTTTGAAACACCAAATGCATTTTAGCTCACCATCTGTTATTTAACCTCAATGAAAAGTAAAAATTATTATGATTTTGGCTAGAAATCTGAATTTCATTTTCAGAAAAAGGTTGAGATGACAAACAGACTACTATGAAGGACACATTCAGCCAACCAAAAACACTCTAGCACTTCCAGGAATTAAGCCGCTCATTCCTATAATAACAAAAAACATCACTGACATAAGAAGGTCATGTCCTTTCCTGCTTTTGATAATTTTATTTTAATATAAGTTCTTTAGTATCTTTCTATTATTAATTTTAAATGTTTCATTTCACCAAGCCAATGGCATTAAGAATATATTTCCCAATACAGACTGTAACTGATTCATGAATGTGTGCATAGCTGAGGCATATGCACTAAAAAGCTACCGTCAGTCGAATGCCGTCTTTTTGTCCACAGAAAGAACAAATAGGTAATGACCTCACAGTTCTGTAATTTACACAACATGTTGTTAAAAATCAACAAAACTAGGAGTCACTTGTATCTTATGCAACACCCCCGCTCCCGCCAGGACATTCTATAGTAACATTTCATTTACGCTCCTGAAAGGAATTGACTCTCTCAAGGAAATATGTATGCCGAGGACCAAGATAAGTACCAGCCCCTTGCAGACAGCCAAGCACAGGCTCTGCTCACAGGTTCGTTCCACTTGGTCCCTGTTTGAAAAACGTCTGCGTGCGAGTGGGTGAGAGGGGTGACAACCTCTGGGGCTGCAACTGGGCAGGCAGCAAGAGGAGGAGACGCAGCCGGGCAAATCAGATGGGAGCTCAGGGGCTCCCAGCACCGCCGGCATCAGCCGGGTGCAGAATGTGTTGGCGGTAGCTCTTAAATGACAAATCTGAGGTGTGGCTGTAAGTGCACAAGTCTCCACTGAGCAACCAGCACTGACTCCAGCAGAGTCTTACCTGCTGCCACTTTTATTCTTCTCCGAGTCATTTTAAGTGCTGCCAGAAGCGGCTGTCCCGCACATCCAGTAAGATGCTGGAGCTCAGCCCATCCCCGAGGTCTCCAGTGCCTTCTGAGGTGTCGAGGGCCCTACGCAGCCAGATGGCCGGAGAGGTGCTCCCTCACCTGAGCACGACGTGCTCGCCAGGGTGCAGAGCAAGGCCTCCCGCAGCGCTGCAGGACGCAGCAGCCGTGGTGGGCTGGTGACTGGGGAAGGGGCGCGCAGGACGGATGCCACTAGGAAGGACAACGCAGAGCCTAGGACAGGCAGTGGCAAACCCGGGCTGTGCCCAAAAGCCTGATCCTGCTGAGCAGCTGTGCTTTACCTCTGCATTAGGCATCAGCTCCTGTTACCAGCAGGCTGCAAACCATGTCCTCACTCTTTCCCCTCCATTTCACACACCAAGTAAATCTGATGAGGACACTGTCCTCTGACACCTTCTGTTTCAGAGAAACTACAGAACAAGCAAAGATGTTGCTAACACTTCAAGAATGTGCTGAGCTGGGCAGCAAGTTTGCTAAGGATTGCCTGAGAAGGCAGAACCACCCTCCTGGGGCAATCTGAAGGGAGCACAGTATTAAACACTGTTTTTAAAAGCTGTGAAGATAGGGTGGGTCAAGAAGACAGATGAGGCAAAAAGTAGGAGAGAGATGAACAAAGACRCAGGCTTTGGGCCAAAGAATAAACTTTCCTTACTGTGTAATGGCAAAGGTGAAAGGGAGTTGACTGGCAGCAAGAAACAGGCTGCAAGCTTCTGAAGAGGGACTGTGCCCCTCTCTAAAAGCTGTGTTCCTAACACAGGAAGAAAATGATGCAAGGACATGAAGATGTTTCTGTCTTTTGGATTCAGCATATTTCTTGTAGTGTCAAAAGTTCAAAGTGAAAATTTCCATCTCAGTCTGAAGAAGAACAGTGCAAAGATTTGAGATTTGGGAAAGCATGAGGATCTTCCTGGAGATCCGGCATGAATACAGGCCTAAGCAACAGAGAGCAGGTCTGAGCAATTAGGAGAGCATGTCTTGAGAAGGCGCGTAGGAGCCCCGAGCCAAAGGCAGTCCCCGGTTCTGCTCAAAGTCAGGAAGATTGAGAGAGCACAGCTCCAGCGTGGTGGGACCTAAAGACAGAGCTTGGGGAGCATCCAGCCAGGGGAGCCTATCCAGAGCCGTGACACCTAGTAACAAATAAATAGCAAACAAAGATATACCGGTGACAACAATCAGCTTTAGAAGTTAACAGGAGAAGCCTGGAAAGTGTAAAACGTATTTGTGTTGCTAGGCAAAGGCAGTGAAACGAATTCTAAAGTAATGCTGTCTCAAGTAGAGTTTTGCGCAGAGGAATTCAAAGACCAGAAAACAAGGAAGATTAATTGTTATTTAAATTTCTAGATTTGGATCGTTCCCATAAGCCTGACAATGAAAAATTAATAATACAGATTCATCTAGTTCGTAATAAAAAGAAAGAGGCCAATATTATGTTCTCAACAAACATTAGCTAACGGGCATGGGAAGGTTTAAACTGTCACCATTCAGAGCAGTGATGATGAGTGAAAAGTGACACAGGAAACTTGGGGACTGTTTTTAATYACCGTTGCATAGCTGTTAAAGGCACAATAAAATGGCAACAGGACATTATAAATAGAGCATGTAAAAGAGCCTTCTGTGACAGGGAGAACTGTTACAGACTCCCTTATTAGACAGGTTGGCTTAAGCATTCACTCCGTCACCTTCCTCAGCTGGTCAAATGCTCTGTCCCATCTTAAAAATAACTAAGCTCGTTCAGCTTGGTTCGGCCCATCTCTAGTTTAATATAAAAAGTGTGATTTTTCAGAGACTTAGTTTAAAAAGCAAACCAAACAATGATACAAATGTATTAAAACTTTTTCAATTTCACAGAAAAGATGCCAGCTTTGTTTTAAAAGCTTCACATTAATTGAAATACAATTTAAATGATCTGGGATGTTTGGAAATAAATTTGTTTGTAGAAAAGAAACCTTTCTTCCCACAAAGATGCTGGGAGAASACTGAGCTTCCTGGTGATTTCTGGTTGTGTCAGAACTCAATTTTGCACATCTGTCTGCAAATCACTCCACAAACAGCATTGCACAACATTGTCTTTTGGCCTAATTTTCAAAGATCTTAATACCAATAATTCCCACTGAAGTCAGTGGGAACACAGAACTAGCTAAAGGAATCTGGAACATTTATGTCATTTATGAGGAATAAATGATAATCAGTCCATTTAGTCTTGAAATGTAGCACGCAAACATATTAAATTCTAGATTCACAATTTACAGCAACAGCTTCAGCAAAGAGCATGCAAGCTTAAAAAATAATCAAGACAAATGTTTCTGGGTTTTGAATAATTCAGTTTAGATTCTTATTTCACTGCAAGTTATGAACTGTAATATTGAGCATAAAATCAACTATCATTCAGGGTGAGCATTGAAGAATTACAAATTTGTTTCCAGCTTTTACTTCTTTTTGCTATTACATCACAGATGTGCACACATTTATTTTACTAAGAGTTTTGTGCATTTAAGGCCACAGTTAGAGATAAAGAAAATGGGGTCTCCTTTAATGACTTCTTAGCAATACTTGCCCTCTGTAATCATACAACAACATACAGCATGAATCCCATAGAAAGGAATATTGGTGCTCATGTCGTTTAAATTTCTTATTCATCCTTCCTTTCCCTAAATGTGTACTGTGTTCAGCTAATCTCACTTGCCATTCTCAGAAATGTTTAAAATAATGAAAATAAATTCCTTAAAGAGAAAAATGATTTCCCTTAAGGCTAGGCATAACTGAAGTATTCCAAGGAAATAATATCTGTAGTGCTCAAAGACAAAGACTGTTCACAAGACCTACAGTTTTGGACACTTTTACTTACATTCTTCTCCCAAAATGAGGCAGAATATCAATGATTAAGAACAATTAAGAAAATTGAAGAAACAGAACAACAGAAGAAAAAAAACCTGAATAACAAAGAGCACACCAGAATGTTGAGGGGGAAATTAAACAGTAAACAAATACATAAATATGATTAGATTTAAGCGTGCACTTAATACATGTTTAGAATTCTTCACTCATACCTGACTCCATTATTGCACAGATTACCTTTCCTTTACCCTTCAAGCTCTGGAAATGTAATTAATGGTACGGATGAGAGACGCTCAGCAGGCACAATGAGACATGCAAAGGATGTACAGGAGGAATACTCCGATCACTCTTTGTAGTAAATCATCCCAGGTTTTATAAACAAATCAGTGTGTAAATAAGAAGTTCACATTCAAGTCAACCACACCACATGCAAAGAGACATGCCTCACCTCACCAGGAGGCAACTGTGTGCAGAGCAGACCAAACAATATGACTTCAATATATGTCATCTCCTATGATGAAAAAGGAACATGCAGCAATGAAAAAACTAAAAATAATAATACTAAGGTTAAGTTTGGCATTTTTGTTCTATTGCAAACTACTCCATTCTCATGGCTTAGAGTAGCTGCAGATATGCTTTAAAATGCCACTACTTCCATGCCTTTTCTATTTTACTGTATTCAACTGTTTTTAAAGGAAAACCATTTGAAAGTCTTTTCCCTCAAAAAATATCTCCTTATATAAAGACTGTCTCTGAAATAATTAAGATTGCTCAATGCTAACCTAGAAAAGGATTGCACAACTCTGAGAAATAACCCCCTAGATATAAGGACATGGTAAATGATGGGATGTCAAAAGCAAAAGAAGGGAGACACCTGCAAATTAATTCTGTCATCTGCTCACTACTCACCCACTCACATCACGTGGGGCTGAAGAATGAGGGACCTCATCTCAGTGGGGCGGTGAAAGGATCAGAGAGAAGAACAAAGCAGCAGCTGATCATAACAGTTGCAATTGAAAATTGGAAGGGAAAAGCACGGGGAAAATTGAAAAACTGAATTTAAATACAGACATGGAGAAAGGCCAAGATAGAAGAGATAAAACACCCTGGGCAATTAAAGAGAGAAGACTGCATTAGAAGAAAAACAGGGTTTAACCCGGTGTGTTAAACAAAGGCAGGCTGCAGACTTTGTACCTGAGGGCCCCTCTGTGCCGAGGTACATTGAGGGGACTGATGGATGTCACTGGTGTTTCTGAACCTGCAGAGAAACTTCCCCGGTGCTGGAAGARGAAGAAGGCAGGTACAGGCATGAGTGATATCCACCATCCTTGCTAAACTCCACTGGAAGGCTGCCAAAAAGTGAATGCAGTTGAGGATTAATTAAACTATGAGCAAACTACCATTGCTGAGCAAATCCTTCCCTCCTCCCTGTGTTTGAGAAACTGAAAGAGGGAAGACTGAAGAGCAGAGGTAGCACAGATCACCCCTGAGGATGGCTTTGTGGCTCTGCAGGATTCCCTGTGATGTCTGCAGACCTCGCTGCTCATTTCACAAGGGAAAACCACACTGCTCCTGCTGCACTACAGACAAAAACATCAAAAAAATGGAGCAACCTACAAGGGATTTTTTTCTTATTTCTTGTAGGCTTTTTTTCCATAACAGTTAGCAGGTCCTAACATTGAGATACAGATGCCTGGCTTGAAAGTCTGCAAAGTTCACCTGACAGTACGCCTTTAAGGAAATGTTTGTGTGGAGAAGGACTGTGTATGTGGCAATCTACCCTTCTTTAAAAGTATATGTATCCTTATCAATGCACATTTGCCTTCCCTCCTTAAGAGTAGGTACAAGTATCAGTGTAAAACGATAGCTTGATTGTWCAAGCATTTACATGGTTTTAATGAGTAGCTGCTTAAATGGTCCAGCAATGCCACACATAAATATTTGACCTCAGGGCTACAGTAATTTATGGACCTTCCAATGATGGAAAGTATTCTTTTTCTTTTGCATTGCACTTGGACTGTTCCTTTTATTGCTTACTCCATATCCTTTCCCACTGTTCTCCTATGGAGCTTCGGGTAATTGTGGGAAGTGACAGAGGGACCTGTACATTACCCTCACACATGAAGGAAAAGGGTCTATTTAGACTGTTTACGAGCCAGGCAAACAAAACACAGGGAATTGTGGAAAAGTTTATGTGGAAAAGTTCCACATCATTTTTATTTTTCTAGAACAGTGTGAAAGGGAACCTGAGCTTAAAAATGGGGTCTACAGCTAGAGGTTCAGTACGATATATATATTTGCCCCTAGTTAAAAGTCAAAATCCTGGCCTTTCAAGTATGTGTCAATAACTACTGTAAATGTTTATGAGAGGGAAAATGGAAATTCTCATCTAATTCAAGCCATGTCAGAAACATATTTGCATTGTCTACAGTGATACAGAAACTGTATCAACCACAGCCTGATCACATTAAAATTTTAATTACAAAGTCCTATGCAATTATGAACAAAGTCTTTGGATGTTTCTTCATGAAGTCCAACTTAAGACACACATTCCAGTACTTAAAAACTCTTGCTGTTTATGGCAGGGGATTCATTAAAGTACTTTCAAAATATAAATTCTATCTCTTCCATATAATATTTGCAAAATCTGTTCTAAATGTGTGTTTCTCAGTGCTGGCAATATTACAACAGAATTGGAAAAGAAGAAAGCCAAAAGTAATCTCTGTCCAATTAATAACAATCTTTTCAAATATCTGGACTAGCTAAAAATACACTGCTTGGATGAGGAAGGATAGCTTTGTGGTAAAAATAGCAGAAGCAAAGAATATTTAAAACAAAACAAAAAAAAAATCCCAAATCATTCTTACAAAATTATGCAGAGCTTTAATATTTATAACCTCCTTTCCCAAGCAGAGCTTCAAAACACAAAGAGGACGTGAAATTGATAACAAAGGAAAGATGCCAAGAATGTACAAAATAGAAAGAATTTCTGCATTCCTTCTGCGAACATGGAAGTCCTCCCTCTGAAGCAATTTATCTTGGCTGATGAGGGATAAGTGGGTGTGCCCAAGACAAAACTTGTCAGACA
This sequence comes from Oceanodroma leucorhoa, assembly GCA_030449065.1. Lineage (NCBI taxonomy): Eukaryota > Metazoa > Chordata > Aves > Procellariiformes > Oceanodroma > Oceanodroma leucorhoa. The sequence continues at coordinate 1,451,500 of JASVER010000095.1, forward strand.
AAGACATGTTTGTTTGCTTTTTATTTATCTTAAAGTCAAAAGCACAATACATTACAGTGCTAACGTGGGCCTTTCCAGATCTTCACTCTTCAGTGGGATATGAGATGGAGAGAAATATTTATTCCAAAGGGAGGATAGATCTGTAACTAACTCTATAGTTATCATAAATTTGTATAATAAGTAGCCTTTGAAATGGCTGTGCAAGCATACCGAAAAACATTCTAAGCAGATAAGACAAATGAAGACTGAAAGTGGCAGCAAAGACAGAGGTGAAGCAGTGTGTTACAACTCCTACAGTAGCATAATGGCCCCCTCATTGCTAGAACTATTAGACTATAGCCCTCACTCCCTGCAATGATGCTCCACCCCAAAGAAATGTAGATCCTTAAGTTAACATAAATTAGTCACTCCAGCTAAAAATTAAGGCCTAACTGGAAGACAAACTTCCTTATTTTCTGTTTTCAGTTCCGGTCTTGCGTACACTGATTATCTGTTTTTGAATGCTCATTATTACCCAAAATTAATAGCTTCAGGACTGTGACAGCAGAAAATGCTGCTTAGGGAGTAGTTCTCACTGGTAGGAAGATGGAATGGGTGAACTATTTTTTTTTTTTTTTTTTTTAATTTCTATTGTCCATGGCTTCAACTGGACAACAATTGTCCTTGAAAGCCGCATTCCTAGCAAGATTAAACAGAGTACAATGAACTTTCTGTTTAGAACAAGATTAAAGAAGATCTCTGAAAGACAGAGAGTCAATGCTTTACTTCAAAGATCGGTATGAAAATTTATTCTGACAAAACAAAACAATATCAAGTGAAAAGTCAGAGAAAATGGTCTTGGATCTCTACTAATCAACATTGCTTTTTTCAAAATGGAAGTCCAGAAATTCTGTCATCAGGAATTCTTTGTAGATGAATTACATGTTAAATGACCAGTTCAAATCAATTTATTCATGCCACATATCTGGATTTTCATGCATTATATCTGATATTACKTTATATTTTTAACTGTAGCTTGTTTTAAAATGCAATGGGCATAGAATTAATACACTGGACATAGATTCTTCATTCTATTTTATATAGTCACAATTTCAGTGTAGAACTTTTAGAAATTGGGAAGTTTTGAAATGCTGAAGTGTTGCTACATCACTCTGGGGTAAGTTCTGCCTTGCATATTCTTTTGAGTGATTGACAACAAGAATAAAAATAGTACCATGTTAATCCTTTCTCTTGATTAAACTTGATTAATTCTAGTTACATTTATAATCTTATTAATCTCTTGGGATTACTAGTTTTAGGCTACGCAAGCTAAAATGTATTATCTGATGCAATCATTTGATGAAAATAATGGGCCGAGTGATTACTACGGAAAATGAGTGTTCAGAACCTCAGGGGATGAGGGCCTATCAAGGGGATAGCAAGGCATTGTTTTTTTGTCCAAATCTTAACAGTTACATAATATTTACTGTTACCCACCCATATACTAACAACACATAATGCAGATGGTATTCCTAACTTGAATTTGTCTCATTCTCTGAACAGCCCACGGTGATTTTATTTATTTACAAAAAGACACTGAAGAAAGAAGATATCCACTGCACTTGCATAATTCCTGGTCAAGACCTAGGGTTTGCTTTAGGCTGTATGAGTTTTACACCCTCCCTCATGCTGGAGTATGCCATATCCTACCAACTCCTGAATTTTAGTCATATTATTCTCAATACTAGACAGAATTCTACTGGSTTTTTTTAAAGAAAACCAGAAAGAGGGAAAATGGGAATACCTGGAACTCTGTGGCAATGGAGTGTGATAGTTTGTCCATCACCTATTTGCTATGGGAAGAACCTGTAGAGAGGGGTGAGGTCTGCGCCTTCCAGCAGCAAGAGAAGCTTCTGCCTAAATAAGATGCTGCAAGGAATGTATCATTTTCTCCTCAGTCTCAGGAGTTTCAGAAGAAACAACAGCACTATACTTTTATTTTTTTTCTTACAATCCCTTTTTTCATGCATTCAACTAGTTCTATCTCACATACATGTTACTCAAAGATTCCAACTACCTAAGATCATTRTAAGAACCATTTCCATTTTCAGAGGTAGGTCAACAGCAGAACATTCCATATGAAATGCRTATTCTCTCATGAAACATCATCTGATATTTATATTTTAAGCAGACAGTGACTAGATGGCAAAGAACAAATGTAATTAAGTAGCCAAGCCCAGCAACAGYGGGGTCAGAATGAAATCTGGAACAGTCTGCAGTGCAGCAAGTTATAATTTTCTATAGGTTTTAGTCCTAATGTAGAGAAATCCTGGAAAACTATATCTTTTCACAAGATCCATATAAAATGCAAAACATTCATAAATATGGTTTTAAGCTCCTTAAAATATAATGCTGTAAATCTTATTACAGACTTCAGATGTAATTGTTCTGCTGTTTGTCTCATAGCACTGAGCCTCTTAACTTTATATGGTTACAAAGGGGATTAATTTTGCTTTAGTCCTTTGTTTTCTTTTGCTAATAAAGACCAGACTTGTTTGTTCATTTTCTTTCAAGTACTCCTGTTTCTTATAGTGTGAGCTCATATAGATGTAATATCGAAAATCAGTATAAAAATCTAGATGGTTCAGGTAAAGTCCAAAAATTTGGACAACTTGAGAATAATTGGAAGCTTTTGGGCTCATCGATTCTGCTTTTATTCCCTCTTATATTTCTCATATTCCCTCTTATATTTCTCTTCTTCTGTATTTTCTTATTATTTCCAACTAATAAAAACTTCTTTCTCTCCTCTTAATTTCATATGCATTCCTCTCAGAATCCATTTTTCCCTTCCCAAAATATCACTGGCAATTGAGAATACCTTCACATAATAAGCTTATCAGTCCATCTTCTTCAAAGGTCATCTTGCCAACAGGATGTACATTTCCAGAAAAGACCATCTGATCCTCCTGCCAGCTGAAGGGACAGGGCCCTGTGTTTGTATAGAGCTTTGCTGGTATGAATGTGTAGGTGTATGGCAGATTTCCCACACAGCATATCTAGATCAGGTCCAATAGTCATAATTTCTTTTACGTACAGCATCACTTAATAGGATTCAGAATACAGGTTTATACATTAAAAAAAAAAAAAAGTGAAAGATATTTTGGAAAGTCAACTGGAGTAGAAATGCCTTGACATTTTAAAAATAACATAAATGATAATTGAAATGAATTTGTATTTCAAGCCCCTAGCCTGTGCTGTGATCCCAAACACAACAGCGTTATGAATAAAAAGACCAGGGTAGGTAACGCATTATTGCCAAAACTGAGAGTAACAGTCTCATAATTCATCCTTACAAATGAATGAAATAAAAATGTGCAACTGAACCAAATTTTAAAGTCAATACAAATCTTGGTACTCTCTTCTGCTGCAGAAGCCCAAGATATTCATAACAAAGTAGGAGCTATAGAGCTTACCTTGACAATATTCCTTTACATTCTCTAACTATAATTTTATTTAAAGGAAGAAATACTGTTTTAAATAAAAATTTTCATGAAAACAGCTCCTTTCATTGTATTCTTCAGACAACACAGGACCCTCTGACCTGTAATTTCCTGGACTACAGCTTATGTACATATTAATGAAGACATAATAGCTCTAACTTGTTATTGGCAAAAATTTTCCTCAACTTAATAAGAGGTAAGCTCTTAGAAGGTAGATAGCAGAAATACCAGAAAGCTTGCTTACAGGTTTTTTGTACCCATCTCATATAGTTGTCTAAGGCAGTGGAAATAAAGTTCAAGCATTACTATGCTGTTTAAATAGACCTTCATACAGTCTTGCTGACTTCATTTTTCCTTCCCCTCTAAATATATAATATTCTAACCAGCATACAACTATGCTTGTATACACACTTGGTACTAATAAGTTTAAAGTAGGAAATGATGGTGATGTGATAGCAAATGAATGTTGGCAAAATGTCAAATGTCCGGTGTAAAATTTTATGAGCATGCGCATTCCAACATAATGTGGACACAAGCCATCCACTGTAGTTCATTTTGGCAGAAATATTGCAAAAATATAATTTTAGCATATATTACAATTCACTTACAGATGCTTAAAAACATATTCATCAACCTCCCAAAAAAGGTCAAAGAAACACAAGGATATACGATATACAAGAGGAACTGGTGTATCAGAAAAGACCGGTTGAAAACTGAGACACAGATAGATGCATCAAAGCTATTGCATAGGTTTCTTAGAGCTGACTGGGCTAAAAGTAGATACAAGTCTGACAGTAGGGAAAATGTAAATAAGCATGGCTATGCTGATTTTAGTGGAACTATAGCAATTTAATCCAAGTGATGATCAGGCCATTAATTTGCAAAAGAATTAATATCTTTGTCATCAACATTAAATGTAAGGTATTTGATGCTACAATACATAGCTACATACGTAGGGCCATGTTTATAATCATACCTGAGATGGTATCCTTTTTTTTTTTCATGGAATAACCTAGTGGTTTAATTTGTGTATTAAAAAGATTGAGTAGTGCAGTTAGTTGTGTGTGTTTAATTATGGGTGAAACTGGAAATCTGTTCTTGTAGTGGGAGAGCTGTTTTCTTATCAATGAAGGGACAGAGAAGTTGTGAAGGGATGAACAGGGTGAAATTATATACCCTGTTGCTGTACAGCAGCATTTCGCTGGCACAAACGTAAGCAGCAGACAAGCAAACTTTGGGGCAGGACAGTGCAGCTAGAATCCACCAAACAGAAAACTACTTTTACATGATGTCTGAGTGAGAGCCATTGATGTCAGCGGGGTTTCTCAGCGTGTACAGTGCTCACAGCTCTCAGCTCATTAAGTGTCGGGAGGTGCTGTGCTGACACAGGGTTTTGGGCCAGCAGGTTGGTGTGCAGTCAGGCACTCCTAAACCTCCGTAAACAAAATCTCTGTGCACCAGTGACTGGATTACAGAATGACACTCAGATATGCCTCAGAAATATTTTTTATAAATACACTTAAGTCTACTATGTATAATATAGGCAATATATGGTGGACACTCGTCATAGCAGAACAAGCACATTACAGTGTTGACAATTTTGTTAAATCATTTGAGCTGGTAGGTTTTGAAAATAAGACATCTTTACATTACCTGATTACCATACTCCTAAACATGTAGTCATTGGGAATTAGAAGTTTTCAGGATGGAGGTAAATATTCATTATTATATTAATTCTTGTTTATACAATCAATTCAAGTTCACTAATGGAAATATGATCTGCCACACCAAGAATAATCCTGAGGTGTGCAGTATTCCTTCAAGTCCCAAAAAGCGCATTCATTTTTTAGTTTGCAAAAAACACCTGGCACATGGAAGAATTGCCCTCTTGGGATCTTCATCTCTGTATCCTACTTCACCACTAAACATTATAATATTTGTGAAGAAGGGGAACCTAGTCAAGGGTTTCAGAACCTCTGCCATAACTCACAAAACCACTAACTCTCAGACAAAACTCTCCCTTTAGAATACAGATGACATCCCTCAAAGGTCTACCTCTTCCAGACTCATTAGCAGTAAGTGATAAAAGACATTAACAAGGGAGATATTTTTAATGAGCTTGCACAGAGGTCTGTGTGTGTCCGCTAGCAGCCTGACCCCTTCTTGTACTCCTTGGGCTCCTGTCTTACCAAAATAGACCTCTTCTGAAGTGTGATTCTCTTCCTTTGGCTTTTGTCATCACTTTACAAGCTGGTAAGCAAGTAAATTAAAAAACAAAGAGTATTCTGCTAAATACCAGCTAAGTCTTCATTATGGCTGCACAAAAGTCTCCAAACAAATCAATTAAGGTGCCCCAGATGGCAACTGGTAAAATTGCTTTCACAGCAGAAGTCATATCGCACATGCAGAGAGCGTATGATATCTGCTGCTAGTTACTGCTTAATACTAGGCAAAATCAAATAGCTAATATCCTTCACTGCGCTTTGTGTGGCCAGTATTATCCCCCCAGGAGCAGGAACCTTCAGCTCAAAAAAATGGCAAAAGTAAAGATCCTGAAGACTTGTTGTAACTGGAGAGGCCACAAGAAGTTAATGAAACATCCTACTGGATCATACACCCACAAAATCCCTATCATAAACATATGCTTGTCTATAGAGTTAGCTTCAGGCAGAAGTTAATGGAGAAGACCTCTAAAGGCAGAGTGGAAAAGTCAAAGTAACACTGATTGTCAAAGGTGCCCTGGGAACGCTGCCCAAGACACTTAAGAACCACCTCAATGACTTTTTCATTAGTCTCCAGAGTTTCCAAAAGTCTAGACTTACTATCTTGAAAATGTCAGTATCAGACAAATTTATGGTAAGAGGCAAAGTTCATGAGATAATGGGGGTGGGGGAAAAGAGGATGTTGGGGGAGAGGAGGAGAGAGAGAGGGTGGGGAGAGAGAGATAATAAGTCTAGACTTTATTTATAATATATATTCCATTTTGTGACAACATCTTGACTTCTAAGCATCTGGCTGATCTTGAGCTCATGAGGAAATAAATCCAGTTCATAGACAATGGCATCAGTTCATTTTATTATGATACAAACTAATAAAAACAACAATCCTTGATTTTATCCAATTAGACTAGCTAATGACCAGGGATTCATCATGATGCACATATAGCTAATTCCTAACTCAAAAAAGGTATCGATTCAAAGTTGCAAACAGACAAAGAGTATAAGATGAGGTCAGACAGAAATGAATATGATGATAAAGAGTTTTCTTATGTGCTTCCTTTAGTCAAAGTTTTACACTTGGGACTAAAAGTAAGGTAGATGACAGTCCTGCAGGGACTRAAAGTAACGTAGATTACAATCCTGCCTAAGGCTCCTTCCATTCTTATCATTCTTCAATCCTTAATTCATGGTTGCATTGAACTTTAGTTATATTGTACATATTGGTTCCTATGCAGCCTGAAAGCAATTCAATGCTTAATAAATTTGCCCATTTCACCTGATGAACAGGCTGACCAGAATGCGCTTCCAAACCTGTCTGATTAAAAAAAGGAGAAAGGCAGACCTGAAAACATTAAAGCGCTTAAAAATCCTCTTTGATTGTCATTAACTGATCTGCATCTGGAAAAGGCATCAGAGAGCATAATGTGATAAAACTAAAAGGTTAAGATGTTTGCAGAACAAGAATAATCCTTATGCTATAGACAGGAAATACTCAACTCAGAATAAAGTTTAATGAGGGCAAAATAAAGCCTAGGCATGTGGAAATGCTCCTCTTTGAGGATATTCTTTATACCAATTACTCTTCAAAGGTATTGCATTAATGTTTTTGGCAAAAGATTACAATTAAATCAGATGAATAGTTTCCAATGTTTTTGCATCTAATGTGCTCAAAAATGTTCTTTTGCTCATATTACGAATCTGTCATCCTGTATTTTATTTTGGCAATTCATATAGATACTCATTTCAATTATGTCAAGAATTTAAAAACATCTTCAGCCTACTAATCTAGTTTATGACATGACAAATAATTAATTGGCTTTCATTATTGTTTTTTGTTTTCCAAGAATATTGCATGGGGAGAAAAATTGCCAATAAGTTCTGACTTCTTTCTTATTTCTTCCAAAGAGACTTATTTTCTTATTTTTATTATTACCATTTTCCCCTTAAGGATTAACCACTGTCTTGAACTATAGAGTCTCTTCTAATTTCATTCTAAAAAATTTGTTTGCCTTGCTGTGCTTCTGATATTAGCACAGTAACAAAATAATACAACACAGTAATTCCGTGGTGAATCTAAATGTTGGGACACAAAGGAGAGCATTTTTTGAGCAGTGAGTGCAAGATGGAAAGGCACATCTGAGTTGGGATATTTGTCAGTGGGATTGATGTGTTTAACTTCCCACATATGCCCTCAAAAATTTAACCCTGTGTTTCAAAAACAATGCTGTAATCTTTCTTCCCCCACAAATTTTAATAATAGCAATAAGCCATTTTATTTTTTTCTGGATACAGAGATTCCTTTTCTCAGAAAATATACTTAATCAGGTGATAAAGATCACCTTGAAAAGATTTGGGAGATGAAGTGCACATCAAAGTAATGACCCGTCTGAATGCACTTAARTAACAAGAGGAGGGGCTGAAATCTCCTATATCTCATGCATTCACAGAAACCTTAAACTCTGGATTCCTCTTTTTCTCACACCTTTTCCTATTCTCCCCGTGCCATTTCTGCAAGTTCTCCCATGTTAGCCATATGCCGTTCTGCATAGGAAACCCCACCTTTGCAGGACTCAGTAATTCAGCCTTTTTCCTGACCAGTATTCTTGGACTTCTGCGTTTGTCCCCAAAACATGGGGGGGGGGGACCCCCCAGGGGTCTTGCAAGCACTTTTGGGTCACAGAAAGCAATCTGAGGAAGCAAGTGGCAGTTGTGGGCAGTTAGGAAATGATGGATATTTATTCAAAAAATGTTCTATTTTTTTTAAAAATAGAAGAAAATTGTGACATATGAGAGAGTCGTGGGGAAGATCTCAGACAGGAGGAAGGTTTGCCATTCTGTGTTTTCAGACAGAATTACTTTTTAAAAATCCCTGTCAGAAGAGTTGGAGGAAAACATCTTTTGTGTAAGGATGCCAAGCAAGGGACAGCCTGGGCTGGGAGAGAGCAGCCTCTGGCAATAGGTGCTGATGTAAGCATCCCTGCATATTAGCTCCCTTACAGTTTAGCTTAGGAAGACACTCGTCCCTTCCAGATTATCAACACTTCACATGAAATAACAGCCTTAAATAAGTAGGTTGTTCAGGAGTTTTTTTGATTAAAAAAAAMCAGAAAATTTACAGTAAGAATAGGTCACCATTGTGTTTAACCTTTTGTTTTCAAAACACCTAAGTGAGCAGATAGGACCTTCTTATTAATCTAAATTTTTGTTTTCCTAGAGATTAACATTGACTACCTAACCAATATATTTAGAAAATACCAATAYGAAAGATATGTTACTGACAGATCAGAACGGCGGCACCAGCACCTTGCTGGATTTGGCCTCCCCTCGCTAGATCCTAGTTGCTTTGAATTACAGTTCTCGGCTCTTTGTGTGTTTCCTCTTGCAGCCCCACTGGGGGTTGGACTAGATGACCTGTAAAGGTCCTTTCCAACGCAAACCATCCTATGATTACTTAATATACTATTTTAAGCTTTTTCTAAGTCTCTTACTTATTTCCACTGCTGTGCCTTCCAATAACAAATCCTTATTTTAGCTTTTTATATATTATAATTGCTTTATAGTTTTAGGAGGTTTGCTAAAACAAAGGACAGGATCACCATAATGACGACGGAATATACCTTCCCCTTGTTTCCTAGCCTATTATGAAGAATTTAGAGATAAATACATGTATACAATCAGCATGTTATTCCTCCAATATAACGGCTTTTGTGCTGTTCTCCTTGCAATTACAATGAAAATAAAATAGATGTACTATGTCAACTACCAAAAGAAAGGAAAAATTTTGTACCTCTCTTTTGTATGACAGTGTATTAAATTAGGAAAACAAGATGGATTTGAGTGGAAACAATGTAACTGTTCTACTCAAATACCACCATAAATCTGACCCAAGTGCTTTGTTCAGAATTAGTGTAGGGGCCATTACCGTAATTCTCGTACTCTCTTTTTCCATCACACTTCAGCACTGAAGAAGCATCGCTCATTCCTGTGCTTTGAAGTGCAAAGAGATCCGCTTCCTACCACACACCCTTAAGTAATTTTATGCCATTTACCTTCTTAACTACAACATGATTTGTTGGGATGCTTTTTCCAGGCAGCTGAATGATCACGTGTGTTACTAGTACTATTAAAGAAAATTTTCAGAGTCCCAAAAGTACGAATGGAAGCAGTATTTGTGCAGCAAGGTGCCTAAACTTGCTGCCTGCAGTTATGGAGCATTCCAGTCTGCATGTGGAGCATTCAGCAACTAGCAGGCAACCTTTTATGGTGAGATACAGGCCYACCAGTAATGACAGCAGTAAAAAATGACAACACAGAATGCCTTTTATAACGTGGCTAATTCATTGCAGACTACAAAGCACATAGACATGCAAAAAAGGAAAAAAATACACATTGCGTATACTACTAACAACTCTTGCATAAAATATAACAGTATAATTTGAAAACAGATATTCTAATTATAAATAGCTGTAGACATTTCAACACTAAGGTCTTCCAGTAATATCGCTGCTAATTTAGAAGAAGAGGTTATTGGGTGAAATGGTCTTAAACCATTAGGTGAGCCATTAGGTGACCATTGCGTGACCATTGGGTGACCATTGGGTGAAATGGTCTTAAACCAGTAGGCATCAATGCCTACTGCTACTCTTCATCCTTTTTGCTATATAGCCTTTTGGACACTACTATAGTTCTTTGGTTTTACCTGAAGCACAGGAGCCAAACAGAATTCCTGTTTAATCATGGTGGCCCCTGTGTGCCTAATGTTGATTTCTGGGATCTGGAGTGGCCAGAAGCTGGAGCTCTGTGGGTCACATTTAGCTCACAGGTTGAGTTTTTTGCGATCGGTGCATGCATTTCAAGCATTAATCCCAATTTTGATTCTCAGGATATTCAAGAACTTTGTGGTTCAGCTGAAAGAAGCATATTGTCCTATTAGAGACAGGGTGGGATAAGAGGGGGAAGCATGTAGAAATCAGTTTTCTGAAAGGCAGCCTCTCTCCTGCCGGTATAATTTCAAAATATCAGTTGAATTGCAAGTACAATTTCTGTTCCTTCCACCTCTAAGTGGACTTGACTGTGGATGCAAAAAAAAATGTACCTGTTTATTCTCTAAGGGAAAAGACTATTTAGAATAAGTGTATGCTTACAATTATGGTAATGTTTAGAAAGCTCTGTTATGAAAGGGTTTGAGGCTTTTTTGTATATAAGTTGCAGGGTAATCTAATGAATTGTATTGAAAATGTATGATTTTTGCATTCACATCACATTGTTCCTTCTCTGTTCACAAAATCTCATAAATGTAACCAAGACAGATCAAGTTTCACAGAGAAAATTAGCCTAAGAAAAAAAGCAGAATTCTCTTCCACTACCACCCTTCCTACTTTCCCCATACATTCACAACAGAAAGACTGGGGAAATGTCAGTTGTACAGAGAAGAAAGGAATCAGTTCCAAACTTGAGACTTCATGCTACATGTAGACTATGTATTTAGAAACAGAGCTTTACATGTCCTGATATTTGTCAATAAAAATATGGCTCTTATTTAAATTCACAGAAATTGTGAAACACACCATATTTTGCCTTTAATTTTTAYTTATCCTCTGAATTTTGACTTCGTATGCAGAAGAATAAAGATTACCTGTCAGAATAAAATGCTGTAAGAATAAAATATACAGCATGTACTGTGGGAAAGTACTTGGTTTACTTACAGAAGCAGCAGCTGGTGTGCACTACTGAAAAGTGCTTAATTTAATCACCAGGAAAAATAAAAGAGTTTATGGCATATTTCAAGTGAAGACATCTTGAGTTTTTCACATGCTTAGTATTCAGTATTTATTTTAATATTCATAAGTCTTCACTGAAAATTAGCACTTCCTATACTAGAAAAGGTTAATTTTTAACTTTCTTTCCCATTCAATGTAATATACTATTACACAGCAAGGAAATCAAGATGTCTTTAAATCCAGCTTCAAGTATCCACACATTCCATGTTAAGCTGCAATGCTTAATTTAATATCTATACAGCACTGCTAAACATTTTAAACAATAGATTATGTAGCCTAAGGGACAAAGCCACAGTATTCAGAAGGTGGTATAATAGGTTTGAAGGATGACTGTACACTTGAGAGGAGGCAGAAAAACCAAAAGCAAAGAAATCTTTACCACAATTGCCAGGAAATAATGCAGTCACTATGTGAGCACACCCTCTGGCACTCTCTTCTGTCAGGACAGGAGAGAAGTCTACAGTACTGTCATGGTCCACAGGCTACAAATGTTCCCAATGTAGCTTTGTATTCAAAGCTTTTGACAAAAAAGGTCAACAGCTGTGGTTCACTGAAAGTCTGGGGGCAATAATTCTGTGTTTTAATGACATAAATGACAATAGTTTTTCAACAAGAGAAAGAACAGAGAAAGAAGAGAGACAGCAAAAATGGAAAACAAAATTCGTCTTATTTCATTTCCTTTCTACATTACTAGTTGGAATAAAACGTAAAATATCGTTCCAAATTCCCTCAAGTGCTTGAAATCATTCTTCAGAATGAAAGGTGTTAACTACCTGCAGCAGTTATGTTCATCTAATGTAACAAGATTTCATTTAGCCTGTCTTRATCTCCTCATTGCTGTTATTGGTCTTTTATTTGGGCAGTGAAGGGACGGCATGAATGTTACTATTAAAAGATTCAATCCCAAATTTGCAAACGAAAATTCCCCAAGAACCAAAGGAAATAAGATTGTTGATATCATACTTGCACATACATTTAAAATTCTGTTGCTAAATACTGGCACTGATACRAAAAATTCTACAACTACTGCACGTGACACTGCAAACTGCATACAGCACTTCCAGGAGTGATGTAAAAAAGCAGTGTCTGGGGAAGACAAAATGTTTACTAGATGATATTAACATTACCATTTAGGATGAGCCAAAAAATATCCTTCTGCAGGTTCAACTAAACAGCTTGGGAAAATCCAGCATCAAAATATTTACTAGATCCAGATGTTATGAACTTAAAAACCAAAAAATTCTAATCTTTCCTTCTACACTTATTCTACTGTTTTCCTACCATTCCTACCATTTCATGATGTGCTTGTGATTTTTCACAGGACCTCAAAAGGTTCAGCTCAACTAGGGAACCAATGGAATAACTTTCCGCTCTCTTGTTCTCCATAATCTCTTTTATCCCCCAGAACACGCCTTCCACCGCTGACCATGCGTGTCACCTGCGTGGTCCTTTTCTCCTTCAGTGACTACCAGCAGCCCGAGTACCAAAATTTCGTCTCCAATATGATCCCTAAGAGCTAAATTTTGTGGTCCTAATGCAGATATTCCTCTTCCTGTTCTCAGATTCATAACGAAGCCAATAAAAATGGAGGGTCTGCTCATGGAATCAGTTCCACACATACTTGTCTTATGGAGGTGAATAATCCTGTTGATTTCAAAAGAATGACAAATGTGCATGAAGTTCAACATAAGTGTAACTGATTGCAGGCTCGTGGCCTGGATGCTGATCCCAGGATTTGGCTCCAGCAGCACAACCTTATGCAGCTTGTGCTGATAAGTCTTATTTTAATATTAGTAAAGGGGATATGGCACAGAACGTGTCTGTTAAAAGGTTTAAAATACATGTGTATTTTATTTAAGTAACATTGCATTTCTGGGCAACCTCCCTAAATTCCTTTAGTTTGCTGAACAATTAGAATCAGCTTTGGCATTCTTGTGTAATGACGCAGTGGAGAATTAAATGACAGACCATATGTATATGAAATGTATGTAAATTAATACAAACGTGCAGTAAAATTAGACATATTACAAAAGAAAAAATGAAAAAGTATATGCTGTTTTGTGCACACAAGGTTCAACATTGCGGTAGAAAACCTGCTGTGCTTGTCAATGAATTCATCCTAATTTGATTTCTATATAGAACAAACAAACGTATAAAACTTTTAAAAAACATTTCTTAAAAGAAAGTGCACATCTGTTCACCAAACCTGACCTGAATTTGCACACAGTATTGCACCCTTCAAAACATTTTTGTGGAAACAAATTTAGATTTTTCAACAAAAATGTTCCTAATTATCCCCATATAAAGATAATTTTTATACACTCTAAGACACTAAAGCCCAAACTAGTAACATATACCGAATCCTAAGAAAAGGAAGCAGACCTCTCTTCTGTGTGTGCCCAGCCACTTTTCTACAAGAGTTTGACAGCCACACACACGCRCACACAGAGGCACTTATATATGTAATCAGGGGGCAGTGCTTAGATACAAGATCTTAGTCATGGTGTTACCCATATATAACTCTTCACTTACAGAATGTCACAAGTATTTTAACACCCATAGCAAGACATCATGCTGCTTACAAAGCAATCTCTCAGAAGTACAGGCAAACCAGATGATTTGCTTTCCGTCATTTCACTGGTGTTATTTTCCTGACATTCACGTGGGATACTTGACCTAGGGGCTGGTGTGATCCCAATAGGAACCGCATGCCGTACAGACCTGCCTCGCGCACAGGGGCTCCTAGCAGGGGAAATGGAACTTGCATCCTCCTGCTTCTGCTCCACGGGCAAAAGCCAGTTGCAGCAACTGTCCTGGTTTCCCTGAACGCAACAGCCTGAAGAAGTCCTGCGCTTGCAGCAATGCCGATAATACTTAGAAAGAGAGACAGAGCTGTCACTCGCCTAGCTGGACCAGCGCACAGGGACGTGAGGGGTCCGCAGCGGCCAAAGCGTGGCACCTTTGAGCAGGGCGCTGCCTTGGCTCCCAGCGACTGGGGGCCAGGGTTAGGACCGCTGCACCCCTGCTCCCCCGCGGGGCGTCATTCGCAAGTCACGTCAGAGTGCCTGAAACGGGCGTGATGCCATCTTTTGTATGGGTGAATGTTTYTGGAAATAAGAATGAAATTATTGCATTTGCAATCACATATCTTGGTGGTAGGTTATCTTTTTAAAGAAATAATTAATAAAAGCTTTGCTTTCATGCAAAGCAAATTTTGAAATACCTCAGCAGTTTTGCATAGAACTAGGAAAAAAAATAGAAAGTTAACCTGCACTCCGAGAGAAACCACTAATCTGGAAGAAGAAAAGAGCTCAGCAGATTTTGGAAACATTTTCCAAAATACTTCAGGCCAAAATTTCCACAGGCTTACTGAAGCATGATCATAGTATTTATGCATTTAGGATGACTTATTACAGATTTCCATCTAGCCCAAGGCATTTACATTCTTAATTTGTTACATATCATAACAAGGAGAAAGTGAAAATAGCTTGTAATGACCACCAATGAAGAAGATTTGTCAAATATGGACCACATTGATCCATGACAATAGAGAACATGAACAATACATGGAGTGAAAGCAATTCCCTCTCAAAACACAGTGCTCAAAAAACCTCTCCAAAAGCAACACTGATTTATCATTAAAGAACAGGGAAATGCTACAGTGAAAGTGCACCTCTATCCATCCATCTGATTTATACATCAATTAAGAAAAAAACAAATCAGTATGGTCCATGATCTAGATATCAACACCTGCTAAAATAAAGTTTTGTTAACATCGCTATAGTAATTTACTACAGTTATTGCTACATCACAATTAATTTCTAATTATCTTCGCCACAGGAGAAACTCCTAACAGAAAAAATATCCTAGCCAGGTATTAACATCGGTTGAACCCATTAGCAAAAGCAGTTATCCTTACTGTGGAAAATTCATCATCACTGTGGGCAATCCTGAATAAGTAAGGAACATTTCTACTGGCTTTTGGTAAGCAGTAATTAAGTTAATTTCAAATTAATTTGTATTTGTTCTTTGCATACCTTATTTCCCCATGAACTGGTCCAAGCTCTCATGTGCTACTGCAATTCCCAACTGGTCTCAAAATCAGAACAGACTTCTTGAATTTATGAGTCTCTCTTAGGAAGCTGGACAGCTTCCAGGACACAAGATATGAACTTGACCCTCTGATCTGCAGGCAGCAGTTCAGTACTTCTAAAGGAAAGTGCTTCTGGAGTGTTCAGTAGGAACTAAAACTTGCATACACTGCACRCAACCCTCTCTGTCCCTACAACCACCCCCAAAAATTTCTAAACCTAAAACCAGACAAACTAAGATGCATTAGAAAGAGGAGGGGAAAAGAGTATGAAGGCAATGCCTTAGATAGTTTGCATCCATTCATTCTCAGTTGTATAGGGACTGGGAAATATAGCTGACATCTGAAAATGATCTGGAATGCAAAGAATATTTAATATTGGACCTGGTTCTTCCTTCAGAGATTTTTATAGCCATTCAAATGAAAGCTGAATTGTAGAGCTAAAAGAAAAGATATCACACTCCTATGCAAGCCATAATACTAAGAATTCAGTGTTTTTTCCAACAATGATTTAGTAGGTCATGTACACAGCAGTAAATTTTTTTCCAAAAGAAGTTTCTATGTTTGTGTATGTGCTGCGAGTGCATGGATTGGTGATGATAAAAGTAACACTGCTCACAGGTTTTGCTGTAACACTATTCAGTTTACCAAAAAGGTAGGGAAAATTAGCAATTCTTCTGTTAGAAAATATTTTTCTAACAAACTTCTAAACAAAAATATAGTTCTTTTTTACTTTCATAAAAAATGTCAAGTAGCTTTTAAGCATGGAGCTTCATTCTTCAATAAGATGCTATAGATATACATATGATCACTAAAGAAAAAAATCCACTAATGGCAGATCACTTCATCACAGATACACATCACTGAAGATTTATCAGTTTAATTATGGCATCCAAGAATGTCTATGCAGCTGTTTTTGTTATTAACTACGTATCCTRTGGTAGTGCTAAGTTAAAAGCTTTCAAAAGAATGTCATTTAGCTAACTGTTTGCTAACTGTTCAGCAGCTTGGATTTACATAGCACAGCAGAGCTATTACTGTATTTGACAGCATGCTTATTGGAAGTCATACATGACTGAGCTTTGATATTTATGCTATGCACTTCTACCCAGAGAGAAAGAATGCAACCCATGTACCAGTTAATTTCCTGTATTCTATAATTTAGATATTCTCTTAATGGTTAGTTTCATAGTATGTAGATAATATTAATCATTACTAATTGATTTATGATGAACTAAAAAATTATTTCGTTAGCTTCAAGAAACTTTAGATTTGCCATTAGGTATCTCCAAATCTTGTTTCCAAACTGAGGGTATAGAGCAGAAATACAGAATATAAATTGAAAACAGACAACAAGTGCTTTTCTTGCGAATGACACAAAAGCAGGGGAAGATTTAGATGGCTTTGTGATTGGCATTGTTTCAGTGCTTCAATAATTCATTCCTTGTTTAGTACAAATTTAAAGCTGCCAAATACTGTTTTTTAAAGATTGATTACGTATGATGTTTTTAACTAGTATATTTCTAAGTCATGTTGTGAATGGATTTAATAATTAACTAAGTGTAACTAAGTAATTTGGCAGCCTCAGCCAAATACAATTTATATTTTTTTCTGGTTGAAAGGAAAAACAATTACTATACTCTCTATTACTCCCAAATCTTAAAATACACATAAGCTAAATATAAACTTAACATTAGACACAAATGCATTTAAAGCATGGATATGCTATATCAAATACACTTACAAATATTCAGCAGCAATTATACATCAAGTTTTTCACTGCAGATAGGGTCTAATTGATGAAACAGTTACTCTAGAGAGCCCTTTAAAATTCCATTCATATTTTTTCATTAAAAGATATGCAATCCCTGGATCCTTGCTACAGGTCATGTAAAACCTTATATACAATGGAGGATAACATCATACAAAATAGACCTTCTTCTGAGTATTGTTGGAATTATTTTTTTAATTAACTATTTATATTTAAGATATGCAAGTTAGAAGGCTTAGATCTGATTGACAAAGCAGTTCTGTACTGAATAAATACTGATTTCTGAAAATTTTGTTAAAAATGACACGATATAAAACAGTTACTGAAAAAAAAGGAATTTTTATGTTCTTACAAACTGGTAACCCTACAGCACATGTAAATATTTAGTGTATGCAAGTTATACTACCAATATGACCAGTCTACTTACCAATATGTCAGCCTTTTCTAGTACCTTCAAAAACTGAAATTACTAGAACTATAACAGTGGTATATAGAAAATGCCTCCATGACTTTGCTCTTAAAAAAATTGAGTGTCCCAGAATAATAATTGTATGGAAGAACAGCACRTTGCTTTGCTCTTCACATACATGTGTATAGTGTCATTCAGCGATACATCTTTTCATACAGCTTAGACACTATTATCAAATTCAAATTGTAGCTACTATTTAAACCTTGATTTTATACTCAGGTCATGATGAGTAAAATCTTGTGTAGAAGGCTTCAGTGATCAGAGAAAATTCCTATATGGGTGTATATGTAGAAAATGGACTCTAAGTTCTCTATAGGAATAGTAAATCTCTCAATACAAGGATAAGGGGAGGTGCTGAAGTTCTGACTTGCATAAATAAGAGAGAGCACAAACAGAAAAAGAGAGAGATAAATAAAAAAGTAAATAAATACAATCAACAACAGCTAGGAAAAAAAGAAATTAAATAMTAGGAAATCTGAATATCCCACACAAATCAATACAGGGAAAGCTCTGGATCAGGCTTCTAGAAACCATGATTCAATAAACCAACAGTTGTGTCTCTGGTAGCAGACATGACAGCTATTTCCTGTCCAGCGCTGTCCATTATGGAAATAAATTTACCAGATTACTAAATCAATGTGAAAAATGCTGTTAAATAAGTAATTCTACTGGAGATCTTTTTTCCCCCTGTTTATTATTTACATYAAAATAATACCCAGAGGCTGTAAACAGGATTGGAACCTAGAAACAAGTTTAAACAACTCTTTGCATAGTGTTGTCTAAGCTTGCTTAATAGGTATGTATACATAAAATGAACATGTCTGTATATATACACACACACAAATACAAATCATCCTTGCTCAGTACACATACAAACGTACAGACCTTATTTAAGAACTCAAAACCATTCATTTACACTATCAGGATCATAAATATATATATACACACACATATAGTATATAATGCAATGACCTCCTGGTCTGTAAGTGGGTTTTTTATAAAAAGCAACCTAACACATAATCATCTGACATCTGCTATTTTTGTAAGCAAAGTTCATAGTACTATTAGAAATTGATGTCATGCACATTTTAGTATTGTTAATTATTTTTCTCCCCCTTCTCCTCCATGTTATAAATTCATTATATAGAAAGAAAAAAAAAGTTATACTTATTTGTTAATTATCTGATCAGTATTTTGAACTTGGGATAAAGTAGACATCTTTTTTTGCTACTTTCTCCTCTCCGTGGCACTGTAGCAAATAATTGATCAAGACTATGTTAAAAATCCTTTAAGTAGGATTTTTCCTTATACTTCACGTTAAAAGACATGAAGACGTGGTTTCACAGCAGCTCTGTTAACTAGGCAAGTACGAATGCTCTTCATCTCTGCCCAGAATTACAGAGTATTACGTTATGCTGTGGCTGTCAAATCCACAGATATTCTTAGCCTAGACACACAACTTGCTCTGTAGATCACTTTGGACCTTGTGGCAATTTAAGTTTTATATCTGTGTCTGCAATCTGAATGGGAGGGAAGGCAGAAAGATAGATCTATAATATACCTTAGTTCCCTGTTGAGACCTCTGTTAATTAGGTCTTCTTGAATCACCATCTCTTTAATTGGCATTTTTCTAATATCAGGAAGAGACACCTAACGTTTAGCTGTCTGATGCTGCATTAAAAGGCCACCGATAATGGCACAGCCCTGTTCCAGTAGGACAGCATGTGTTGTCAATAGAATTATTTCTCATTTTAAAGACAAAGACTAAGCAATGAAGAACTTACAGTGTCAGAAGTGAAAAAACTTCAGGGGAAGAAGAGAAGCAGAAAAAGTGTTACAGGCTGTTTCTAAAAAGATAAATGTTCCCTAGCTAAGTGGACATACCACCATCAGAATAGGAAGACAGAAGAATAAAAGAGGACTGTACCATTGGAAAAACTCAAAGACCAAATGACTCTGAAACATGCCAATGAAAGCAAAGAAAGGAACAGCACAGAAGCATTTTTCTCCATCTATCTGTAAGTTTCACATGTATCTTATAAGTAAAGGGCACATATTTAAGAAATTCCTCTGTGCAGACTATGAGGCTAGGATTGTAATAGTCATATCATACATGTGGCATTCTTAACCGGACTGCCACAAGGGAGCAGATCTGGAGACAGGATGCATAAATACAGGAGATACTAAGGAGATTCAAAGCTAGATGTAATGTCATGTATAACATACCAGAAATGTATTCAAGAGGCCAGCTTTAGTAGACAGGGCCTGGAAGCTTTTTATTTCAACGGAGTTGAGGAGGACATGAATGTATGGTGCTATGTAGTACCTTGCCGTCAGGTGACGAGAATGATTTGGGTAAGACACCAACTCTTCTTCTTCCATAGCTTCCTGGACAGAATATTCCCAGTTATTAAAAAATTCCTGCACACATTCTTTTTCTGTTTTGAGATGTAATCTGTAAGGTTTTCAGAGATGCGATACACCTCACGCTTCCTTGAGCTTTCTGTAGGTTTTTKGTTTTGGGGTTTCTTGGTTGTACAAGGACTAGGAAAGTAAATGTAAAACACCTTAAGATCTGTTTCCTCCTTTCTGTATCTGGTTCTTTTCAAAGTATTTTTCTAGTCCTGTAATATTTGCCTCATGCTCCTTTTTCATCCTGAAGAACCATATCTACTGGAAGAACTTACTTGCTAATATTCTCAATCATTATTTAAAAAAAGTCCTACAGAATTCAAAACGAAATGCTTCAACTAGGTACTAATGCATTTATTTATGCATTCCTTCATTCCTTTCAAGCAAAATCTGATTTGGCCCTACATCTGTATTGCCTCTTAAAGATAAACAGGGCATTATTAAAAAAAAAAAAAAAAAAAAGTTGTTGTTTAGGCATAAGCCAAATGCAGCTTGGTGAATGTGACAACAGTTCTTATTTACACACCATTAAATCAAGGCTGTATTTGCGCTATACAGTTTTGAGGGTTTTCTGACATTATGAGTTAAATTGATGTTGTTTAGGTGAGATGAGAAACATCCAGCTTTTTGATTCTATTTTATGCTGAATGACATTAACTTACTGTCTTTGATTGCTGTACCTTTGCTTTCAAGATAAACATTTTTAGATATTTATACTGAGAATGTGTTCTAAATAAGTTTACCTAGCACTACTTTTTTATTCACCAACAAAGTGCTAGTGATTAGAAGCTCATGATGTAGCCCACAAGAACTGTTTGTCCGAAAATCTACACATCTGTTTAATAGAGAAAGAGAGAACAAGGGCAGGAAGGAACAGTTTTTGGTTATCTAGAACTGGATATATTTAAATTAAAGGGTTGTTTAACAGCATCTCAGGCTTTGATTTATTTTTCATTGAAGGGATTCTGTCCCACATCAAAGATGTCTGTTAAAGGAAAAAAAAAAAAAAAAGATTCCTTTCTAAAAAAAAAAAACCTTTGGCTGAACAAATAATTTTCAATTTAGGAGCAGGTGATGGTAAGATATCTCCCAAGGGCAGAATATTTAGAACTTACATGGAACTAAACAACTCTGTTATGATGAAAGCCGGACATTCCTCACTGTTGGGATCTAATGAAAACGTCAATGTTTTACTAAGTTTTGAAACTGACAATTTAACAGTTTTACAAGAACCATTTAACATTTATCATCACTTTCTGCAAGTTACATTTAGACAAGGGAAATAGTTACATAAAGCAAACAACTCTTGCATATAGTAAAAAAAATGCACAAACTTCTTAAGATGAATGTGCATTTAAGAATGATGCCTCTTTGCAATAAACTGTCAGCAATAATGGGTTCCCATAAACAGGAAATGGTATTATAAAAAGAGGAACAGATTATTATCATCTCTGATGACAGAAACTACACACTTTCTTTTTCTCTGACTACGCTCAGCGCAAAGTCCATCAGGTTGAGCACTTGCATGGACCAAGTAACAGGAAATTGTAAGGTCAGAACAGAGCAGTGAAAATTACTGTAACACAACCGTTACAAAACTTCTGTGCCACTGGAGAACAGTAGGAAAAAGCTGAAGAAGCAGGAGATAGATGACATAATCTGGGAAAGTGGGGTTTTAAGTCTGGAAGAAAAGGGTTTGAAGAGCCTGCAGGTTACTAATGAGGAAAGAGGAATGAAGGGAAAAGAGGCTGGAGATAGGCTTGAAAATAAATCAAACGAAGCCGAAAGCCTGGAAGGAATATTGCAGCTGGAAAAGGTTGTAGAGGGAAAGGAAAGCACAGCAGAAAGACCACACTAGAGAATGAAGAGCCAGTAGAGGCTATAAGAAAGAAGACATTGAAATGCTGTATGAAAAATGTTAAACAAGCAAATCTAGCAAAATAAGGATAAGGCGCTTCCTTGAATTAGGTAGCCAAAGCTGAATATGAGCCATATCCATACAAGTGCTGAGATATTAGTAACTGGAATATTGCAACATTTCTCATTTAGACAATTTCTATTAATAACATGAGGCACATTGTCTTTGACAGGAGTGGTTGGCAGAAGACAAGCTCTAGGTGCTCAAGAAGACAGCTGGAAGTCAAATTTGGGGAGATACCACAGTTCAGAATTTCTGAGATGTCACGAATGTAGAAATGGTGAAAGAGAAATACAAACTGATATTCTTGTTTGTCCTACAATGCCTAGAATGGGAAGTTTCTATAGTTTAGAACTATGTCTTACAAATCTTACAGGTACTAAATGACATGAAAATTAGTTAAAACAGATAGAAACAGTTTTAGGAACACATGCTAACTTTTAAATATGCCTTTAACTGCCTATAAAAAACATTGCTATAAGAGAAATTGCACATGTCTGTTTTGCAAAACACCATTTCCAGAAGTGAAGCTTGCTCTCATTGAAACACATTTAAGTATTTGTGTTCAGATGATGAATTCATTTAACTGTTCTAAACATTTGTTATTTTAGATTCTGCACCTATAAGAAAAACAAATTTGCACAGAGGTTTATCACTATACCATTTCATTAGCACACAGAAAACTGAAACTGTTGGAAATGCGCAACTGTGCCTTATGCAACAAAAGCCTATTTATGAATTATGACTCTATACACAATATGCCTTGGGGATTGTTCCTGTTCTAATCAAATACTTTTGCAAATTTGTTGGCTGGGAACTGATAAAGTATTTACCTGAAATAGTTAGGTAAAAAAATGATACTATCAGGTAAAATATATTTTCATATATAATTTGGATGTTTTATTCACTCAGTAGCCAGCTTCCAAAGGTTCCACAAAAAAATTAAATCACTTAGCTTAAATATTTGTCCGCAAATAACACTGGTTAAATAACTCTGCAACATCTGGTTTCCTTTTCTGTTTGCTATTTGAGCACTTTTTCTGAGTATAATTAATCCTTCTAAAATGGGAATAAAGCAAGTTATTGTCTTCTGGAAACTAATGAAGTATATTACAACTACAGACAAAGGGACTGTACTTCATTCTGCACAGCAGAGTTAAGATGCCCACAAAGAGAAAAAGAGCTTATGTTCATATGAAAATGGTACTTGGAGCTCAGAGGTCTAGATTCACTTAACAAATTTAGTAAAAGGAAGTGCTTAGAATAACCCCATAGCTGAAGTGGACAACTTCAGGAGGAGGACAGTTCGAAGAGATGGGAGACATGACAGGACACTTTCCTTCTGTTTTGATTTTCCATGTTGAGGGCTCTGTGCCAATACAGACTGAATCTGTGGGCCAGTACAGATAATCAAAGTGGTGAAAAAAACCCAATGTGTGAATGGTGCTTCTATGAGAGCTGTGGTAACGTACACAAGTAGTTGCATTTTCATTACAGTATTGATCAAATACCAAAGAAAGGTTTTGTTCTCCCTGTATCTGTCAGTGTGCACAGGAGAACAAAGCCATGCTCTTAAGAAATCATTTTTGAATTTAGGATTCATTACTGTAACACTTCAACCAGCAGAGCTTGAAAGGGTAGCTCCAGACAAAGCTGTTTAAAAAACACACTACACCAAAAAACTCTTTATTATGTCTAATTACAGAGGGCAGAACTAACATATCCCAACCTTTCTTTCATAAATCAATAAAGCTTTTGCCATTGATTTCCATGAACACAGGTTTAACACAAAAAAGTCAACAATAACCACTGAATCTTGTTGAAAACACTGTTCTACCCTCCTGTTCCCCACAAGAAAATTAAACCATTTTATGTTCTCTCACATCTTCTTTTTCTATTTGATAGAAAGACAAAAGAAAAATGAGATGCAATACTAAACTTAGCTAAAGCAGTCTTTACCACTGGTYCAGTTCAGGCACTAGGTCTACACATAAAAATCAATTAAATAAAGGGTCGATTTTTGTCTCCCCTTTAAAATTAATTCTGCAACCTCATCAAATTCAAAAAAGGAGATTCATATTGTTCAGTTAATTACGTCTCAGTATATACATAATAAAATATTACCTACTTTCCATTTCTGTTTTGAGGTTTGCTCTGATCTTGCTTTGTAAACACCAAGTGCTATATTTGTAACTGTCTTTGTTTATAGAAGACACCTTTTATAATCAAAGCTTATTTTATGTTTCAACGATATATTACCCACAAAAGGATCCAGACTTTACTGAAGTGGCTGGTCTAACCCATTAGCTACCTACACAAGCTACAGTTTGAACCACAGACTCCAAAACATAACAAAGAGCTTGTCTTTTTTCAAGGCAGCCTCAGCGGAACTGTGCCTCAGGATGTAACCTTCAGTACCCCTCAGCGTCTCAGATTGTACAATATATATGGAAGGAGAGTGAGAAATATACATAGGAGAGTCATATAGTCATAACATTGTAAAGCACAAATGCCCACTATTCATTATAGTCTCTTTAATAAAACTTCATTTTTACAAGTCTCTTAATTGTATCTTAAGAATAGGCTCTAGACCTGCCACATACCTAGACATGTATTGAACTTTACTTGCATGGATCAAATTAAAACCATGAATTTGCATTACCAGTTTTGACTGGCAATAAAGCCAAAATTAATTAAGTACTCTAGGTATGCCACATTACGCCACTTACAAAAATCAGTTTGCTAAAGAAAATCTTCCTGGAGAAAATGTCAGTTGTGTACTTTCCAAAATGCTTCATATTTCTGCATTTTTCTGCATCAATTTGCTATGGAAGTATCTTTCAGATTCTCCCTGCTTTTATTTTGCTTGGTGTTTGTTTTTAAGCAGACTCATAAATGTACTTCCATTTCATTCTATTCCCAGTTAGGAATAAAATGACGGTACTTCCAAGAAAGAAAATTACCAGGGAATCTGTTCTGCATTTGTAGGCACCAGTGAGGCACTTTGAATGGAGAAGAAGAATTAAATTAGCCCCAGATATAGGGGCTGAATACTAGCCATGTGTATTTGAAGTGAGTATCTACAAACCCTTTCCTATACATCCTTTATAGTCTGAACT
Source organism: Oceanodroma leucorhoa (assembly GCA_030449065.1). Taxonomy (NCBI): domain Eukaryota; kingdom Metazoa; phylum Chordata; class Aves; order Procellariiformes; genus Oceanodroma; species Oceanodroma leucorhoa. The sequence continues at coordinate 1,476,757 of JASVER010000095.1, forward strand.
TCGTACACATAAGTATAACAATATAGGTATAATCTGGTAAAAAGTTTGCTGCCCTACAGCAAGCACAAGTCTATCCAATTTTTAGGCAAAACACTTTTTTTTCTCTCTTCCAAAGGGATCACTGGTCTTTGAATAAAATATTTTTACCTTCCCCCACAGCTACCAGTTTAGAATGAAAGCATATTTCATGTTTAAGATTCTATATTTACTCAGTTTAAATATTTATGGGTGAGATGTATATACAATATTGAATAAAACAGAAACCAGATTCATTCCTTAATGAGTAAGAAAGAATAGACTTCATATGGGGCAAAAAGTAGTGTTAGAAATTGTCACTACTTTTTTAAAGTCAGTAACCACAAGAAATGTTAAGTCTTCTCAACTACTGTACAGAATAACAAAACCAAAAGAAAGTGTTATTAGTTTTTCTTCTATATTATCAGATTTTTATGACAAAGGTTAGAATGTTCAAAAATGTGTTTAAATTTATTCAGCTGTTCTCATAGTTTCATGTTTCACTGGGCTGCTACACTGCATTATGTTCCCATATGACCAGATTAAAGCTATCTAACAAGCTGGTTAAGTTATTAGTCCAGCATCTGAATACTCATTCAGAACCTTCTTCATCAAATATTGACAAGCTGCAAAAGTCATACTGAAATCTTTTTTTTYTTTAAACATGACATTGATGGTATTTGTCAGATCAACACTTCTAAAGACTGCTCTTCCTCCAAAGACACTGGTAAAATGAAAATGGTGTTAAACCCAGTTGTAGGGGGACTGGACAGCCCAAGGGAGAGGTAACGGGATACATAGACTTTAACCTCTAGGTCATCAATTTAAATTCAGCTCAAGTTGATCATGACCAACATTCCCACATGAAGAATGTTTGTTAGCCTGTGTAACGAAATAGACACAATAAATATTGGTGGACACATTACCAATGTAACTGATCCCTTTTGGTAATCTCAGAAGAATACCTACACATTGACAGGGCACAAAACAATCCTGATTCCTGTAGCTTCATGGATTCTGTCATCGACTGCATATTCCAAAACAATGTCCCAACCACAATCAAATTACTTACGACAGGTTTTGGAATTTTTTTCCAGTAGATGCACATTTCAACTAGAAGCATCTTCAACAATGATCACCACTGAGTTTACCTTGTCATAATAAAGTATAAGGTGCAAAAGCAGAGACAGAAAACTATATTGAAAAATGACATTAAATTCACTCTGTTATATCCCAAGTACTACTGCTAGGCAGATTTGGTTGAACTGTTAAAAGTGAGGATATAGGAAAAACAGAAAAACCTGAGATAGCTGACAGGAATAACCAGAGGCATGGAAAGACAGCTCTATATGGAGTCTGAGATTGAGATTTAGTTTAGAGTCCAGATTAATAAAAGTTGCCTGTTATGAATTTATAAAATAATGATTATTACAGGCATTTCTTTGGAGCCTGGGGTTATGAATAAAGCTAGGCACAAAGGTTCTTTCCTAGCCTATAAGAATTCTGGAGATTTCAGAAAGGTCTTGTTAGTATTAGGACAAATCCTTTCACAATTTCCACAAAAGCAGAGATACCCAACCTATTACGGACAATAGTCCAGTGGTAGTGACAGTTGCCTTGGATGCATTAGATATTCAACTGGGTTTAAGGCTCTATTCAGCTGGATTCAGAAAAGGAAATTGAACCGAAGTCGCAGAGGATAATGCCCTAACGATTAGGCTCTGGGTATTGTAATGCAGATTTCTTTCAAGGTTTCTTGTTGAGCAGTTCCATTTTCAATAAATTAGTTATTTGCTATTTGAAATTAAAGCTTCCTAAAGGAAGTTTCTTTAAACTACCCTTGATACGAGAGAGGTTTCAGGTTCGATAAAGCAACAATTTCTATCAAAAACTCTGTTAACTTGAAAAATTCCCTAGCAGCTATCTTTAAAACCAACAGCCTGTCATGAATGTAAGTTTCTAGTCCCACCACCCCCACCCCTAATTTACCATATTACAAAGCAGCAATAGTTCACAATGTAATACATTTGGATACCAAACTAGGGGATACATCTACTGCCAGAAAAGTAATGTATAATGAATCACATTATTCCTCCAGTGTTTTAAACAGGTAGAAACAATAATAAAAGAACTGCCAAGGAAAGTCCACAGTTCTAATTTTATACTGTCTATAGCTCTTCAGACTAAAAATAACTCACAGATGTAATTTTCAAAATTAGCATTTCTATTAAAAAGAAAACCAGATTCATCGCAGCTGATCTTAGACATTAACTTACCAGAATAATTCCACTGAGGCAGATAAATGCATTTGCATGAATAAGGACCTGCACTGCAGGACTTAATAAAAAAATACATATTGAAAAAACTAAAATGATAGCCTAGGAATTAAGTCAGAAATTTTGACAAATATTTGTTTCATAACTGCAATGCAGTTAATTGACTATTCCCGAGTTCAGATCTAATACACACTGCTCTACAGAACTGCCTGAAAAGCATTAACATATTTAAAGCAATTTCACTTTTTAGAGCTTTAAAGCACACTGTGTTTTTCTATGGTTCATAACTGTCAATGCACTTTTGAACCACAAATTCTTCCTATCATCTTGTCTAATTATAACACATTCTTTTAAAATTAACTTATGTTTGAAAAAGAGGTTCATAAAAATCCCTCAGTTCTACATTCAAAGGAGCTGTTAAATTAAAATAAACTAATTACAGGACTAAAAATATGGGAAATCAAAATGGGACATGAGCAGAATTTAGGCACCTCCAGCCAAAATGGTGATCCTCAAGGTCTCTATCTCATCCTGGGGATGTCTATTCTCTGAAGACGATACAGTTTTCTATGGTAAGATAGGCCAGACACAGGATCTGCATCTCTGTGCATGGCCAGAGTTTACCTACCCGGCCAGGACTGAACATCTCACTGCACAGCTTATGTCTAAGCCTGACTGGGATCTAGAAATGAAGCCCACCCCTGCATAGATGATCTGAGGAGTTTGATCCAACAGGTGTTCTCAAAGCCAGCCTAAACCAGACTAATAAACACCAACTAGGTGGGTTCCCTACAAAATCCTTTAGGTGCTATTTCTTTCTAAAATGGTACACAAACAGCAATCATTCCCAGCCTAGCAGCAGGACTACTCATCCCAGAGGCAATTCCTTCTTCAGTCTAGGACTCAAAGCAATGTCTTTTAGCAGAATGTTCCAGTCAAAAGGCTACAGGCTGCATTAAATGCTGGGACGACGATAGGGATATATTAAAGCTCTCCTGTTGAAGCTGTATCATTGTACAGAAAATAATTCAAGATTCATTGGGCCAGAGAAAGAACACAAGAGGGAGCAAGAGTCTGTAGCCTAGTGATTTGGGCACTCAGCTGGGAAAAGGAGTCCTGGGTTCCTGGCCTTTGCTCCATGGAAGGTTCATGCAATTTATCTAACAGCCCTTCCATAACGTAAGTCCTAGCTTGAATCTGGCTACGTTTTCCTTCTTGATCCAAGTTTATAAATAACATTTTGTGTAATCACATTTATCTATTATCTATTATCTATCTACTTATCTATCTACTCACAAACATCAACATGTCTTTTTTATGCTTTCAATGCTAAATTTTAAATAGAGAACATCAGTAAAACTGAAATGTGTCAAAACCTTAAAGCTTATTTCGTACTTATTTTGCTTTATATGTATATAAAATACAAGAACTTACTGGAGAGCAGGTTAAAATAATATTAAAATGCAAATACATTTATTTACCTGTGTGAGTAATGCTGCTTTGAATTACTAAGTTGGAATTCATTTTTTCATCTCATCTTTCTCAGGATGTGGTAAGATTTTTAAGAAGTTATAACAACAGTAATAGACTTCTCATATCTTAATTCTGCTCAGTTTCAGTTTCTGATTCTCACTTAATAGTATTTTCATTTGCTGTTTCTCATTCCCTAGCACAACAGTGCAATGTCATGCAGGCGACTGTTTAAATCCAAGCAAGTTTACCCTGAAATTCCCACTCCAACAATTTCATGGACATATTTCTGTTTTTGCTAAACATTCTTTTTATAATAGCTTCATTTTGGGCCTAAGTCTACATAACAGGGTCCCTTTAAATAATATTCCATGCCTTGAAACATATTACAAAAACTGTTATATCAAGGCAAGTTATGCAACAGCTCTCTATGGTTTTAGCATATTTACTCTGTCACGCCATATGTGAGACTGCAGCCTCCACAACAAAACCTTTACACACTGAAGTCATTATCTCTGTGAAGTCTGCAACTGGCATTTAAAACTTATTGATGGCCTGGGTATTGGTGGCTCAGTAGGCAGCACTCTTGCCGGAGGCCCAGGAGGTCAGAGGTTCACATTCTGCTCAAAGAACAAGTTGGACATATTCCAGGATTGCGTGTGGGCTGTGCTAGACTCCTAAAGGGGCAGTCCTTAGGACAGTAAGTGAAACCTTGTCTGTTTTGTGGATATCAAAGTCCTCTTGGAAATGGAAGAGGAAGAGTAAGAAGCAAGTTTAACTTGCCTGAAGCAAGTGAATGAAAATGAGCATACTTGCCAGGGACCTGGATTTAGTTGCGTGTGCTAAATACGGAATGGTACAACTACAGTACACTGAACAGTTTTAAACAAGCCATTTTGGTCTTTGTGTTCAAGAGACAGGTACAGACTGCCAGGCACRCTCAGTATTAGCTAACTTCCATAATAGCAGAATGACTTTGGATTCAATTTCACACCATGGAACTATGAAAAATGCACGTGTAGTTTCCATATAAGTGAGGAGTCTTAACAAAAAAGGTTTAACGCTGGTAAGACTTCAGAGCATACTATATAATCACTGAAAAAAATATTCAGCCAAATATCCAAGTCAATACTAGCAACATATATAGAGAATAATATAAATGGAGATTCAACCTGCTCTGGTGTTAAACTTTGATACTTGAATATCCCAGATGTCTCCCTCCTCCTCCTCTTCTTTATAGACAGGTAAAGATGGATCTCTTGAAGGAACTGGGGATCACACTCTAGGCAAAGGTTGGACAGGTGATCAATGTACAGCATGAGATTTTGCCGTGGCTATGTGCCTCCAACAGTGACTGGATCATCTGGTTTAGAAAAACAATTCAAAATTGTAATATTTTCTAAAGAATTTACTCAGGGAAAAATTAGCAAAAGGGAGAACAAATGATTTTTATAACATGGAATGTATCACAGAACTTCTTCCCATAATTATATAGTTAATTTTAAAAACTCATTTATTTCTTACTCAACATTTAATTCATTAACTTTTTAATTCCTTAGAAGTTAGCCTTTAGAGGACTGTATCCCATTTCCATTGGCAGAATGTGTTCAATAGTTACCAATGAGATATGAAGTTACTCTTGTAAGTTTCAATTTCTTTTTTTGGTGTCTAACACAACCATACAAAGTGCCAAGGTCAGGCCTGGCCCGTTATTTAAACAGGCTTTGGAGCAAGGCACTATTTGTTAGCCAAATGGGATTCTATTCTGTAGTGCACTTCAGGGAGCTATTCACAGAGGTTAATGTTTGCTAATGAAGATTCATCTCCCAACACTCCCTCCACTGTCAATAGACTGAAAGAGCATTTTCTGAAGGACCATTCAGAACACCTAAAGTGACACTGTTTCTTCCAGCATTTAGGATCACCTTATATCTATCTATCTTGTATATACTGCTTTTTTTTTTACCATCACAGAAAAACAAACAATGCCCTCCTTCCCAGAAATATCCATTAGTATAATGGACCTTTAGGTTTAAGTTTGGTGAAATCAACCTGTATTTAAGCAACAGTGTTTACACACAGTAAAAGAGACCATAAATTACAAGCATCATGACATCTTTAGGCTATCACATAATTAACGTGTAAGCAATGAGCTTCTTAACCAAAACAAGATAATGATGGCATTATTTCTAGTTTAGAAACAGAGAAACCCATAGCATAATCCCAGTGCAAATTTGCAAAGAATTATGAGTTCATTTTGTTGCTAAAATATGAAAAGAAGCTATTTCAAGGAATGAAGGATGTCCTCTTAACCTGAGACAACAAATTTGTTTGTTTTTTTCTCTTCTCAGTAAGAAAGCAATTAGGTTTTTTTCCAATAAAAATATCCTTGTCCATATATAAACACTCCTGGTAATCATGTAATTACCTTACTCAATCAGATTAAATTGCTGTCAGTTGAGTTCCCACTGTTGATTAACTTTCGTGTACTCTAAACCTAAATGAAGTCTTTGGTAAAGTCACTTAGTCATTTACAAAGGTGTCTCTATGATTCAAAAAAGTATAACAGCAACATATTATTTGCTATAATCATCAAATATCCAAGGTCACGGATAGATCACAGTGTACCCCTTTTTTAAAACCCAAAGAAATACAGAATTAAACTATGTTGCTTATTTTTGTGTTTCTTGCCATGACTTCTAAATGTAATAGTAACCTTTGACCTCCACACATTAAACACCATAATTATGTAATTAAAACTAATTATGCAATTTAACATACATATTTTTGTCCTACAACAGGCAGGTCAATTACCTCACTCATTGACCTTGGAAGCTTTCACAGTTTAAACAAAACAATGAGGCTTTCAATTAATTTTAAAGTACAAACAAAGAAGGASCAGCAGAACCACAAGTCTTCAAGTTAATATTGCATAGATGGATCACTTACAAATCTCTTCATTTTGTATTACATAAAATAAATCCCTTGATAAAAACCTTTAAATGTCTTTCTTATATGTTTCTATCATTAGAAATGTTAACACATTTGTGAACAAATATATACACATTACTTGCCAAATGCAAGCAAGAAAGGAGGCCATATATTACTTTTTTCTTTGTCCCACTTCTTTTCTTCAGGATGGTTTCCTTTGCTTCCTCCTATATTTCTCTACCTCTCTCCCTGTTTCACCTTCACTTTCTGAAGTCTTTTTCCTTCCCCTTGTTTCTTCATTATCTTCTCTGTTCCCTTGCTAGCTGTAAAACCTGATAGCAATTTATGTATTATCAAACTGCTGTATCCGTTGTCTTTTCCAGTTTCGGCTTGCATCCCTAACCCCATTCATGGGATGGTGTTTCTCATCAGATCCTGGCTCCTGCCGATGATAATCCAGCACACTGAGGGAACTCCGGACTGTAGAAAGCTACAGCTAAAACAAACATGGTACATGCTCTAAAAAACATTCTCTAAAAAAAATTTTCCAGAGCAGGAAGTGTGGTACAAGTGAGAGACACTTTATGAAATCATTGAAATACGTTTCATCTGGATAATGTCTTTATTCTCTTCATACACTTAGGTATGCTATATACACTGCACTGAAAAATTTAAAATTGTACAACAGAGACTCATGCAATATTACATTGTGTCCAAGGAACTTCTTTCTTTTCATAGAGTAAAATTATTATCATAATTCAACCACGTTTTTATTTTTCAGTAAACTAAATCCCATTCACTAAAGAACAAATCTTAAAGCAAGTATAAGCCTAGGAGCTCTACATTAAAAGGATCACATTCTGCTATCCTGTTTTTTCAATTACTATCTTAGCCACAAATAGTTCCACTGAAGTTAATAGGTTTAGCTGTGAAGTAAAGTGACAGACAATGTATGTATAGGTATACCAATCAAGCTTTAAGTTGATTTCTCTAAACTTTGTTTTATGTGGGGATCAGAAAATAGCTACTGGCAAAGTACTTATGCAAATCTTTGCTAACTTCTTGAAGGTACAGCAAAAATACCTACAGYGCACTTTGTGTTTTGGTGTCATTTCTAACACCATTTTTGGAGTCCTTTCGGTTCTCTGCTTTAATTAGTCCTGACTTGCACAAGCAGCTCGAAAAGATATCAGTAAACCTTTGACATAATGGAAACAAGGAGCACTGAACTCTGAATGAGGAGTTACAACAGGAAAGAAACAATTTAAGATGGTAGCAGGCCTTATTGCAACATCAAACCTCAAATTGGATCTGATTTATATAAAGTAAACCAATACATTGAAATAGCACCCCAAACTTCTGGACAATAGTTTGAAGGAAAATAATATAGTGCATGTGTAGAAATTCTATGCAAGGGAACGAAAGAGATTATTCCTTATACTCTGATTTAACAAAAAGGTTCCTTCTGTTTTGAACGGAACATTAAAATTCTAATTCAGCTCATAGAGCATCCCAAACAGAGCAGCAAAGAATGTGTGAAGGAGTCCAAATATGGTGCTATTGAAACAGAGTGGATTAGAGGAATTGGGAGAGAATCCTACAAGTGGCTAAATAGCAGCAGGAGATCAGCTTCACAAACAGCAGGATGCTGTTCTTTCCAGACGTGAGTGACATAATACAGGCAAAACAATCAAGATTTTAGCTGATAAATGTATGCATTAGGAAAAGGCCTTGCTGTGGAACTTTCATACTCAACAAAATTTTAGGTAAATTCTATAGACCTAATTTACACTAGAGAGCATTTTGTCTTACATGAACATGTCATGTTTATCATGTAAAACAGAATCCTTTATGACATAAAGGCAATAATTTTTAAGAGCCTAAATGCAGAAAACACAAGAGTATTTGCTTAACAATTCAGTAAATGGATAAAGCCAAAAGCTTTTGTACTTTGACACAGCTTCAATTCTGTCCTGGGCAATTCTATGTATATCAGGTTAAATATACATAAAAATATTAGCCCCAAATATCTAGGATATCTAGAATGAATAAATAACAAAATCTATGTAAGCCTATTGATTTTTCATAAATTCCATATTATAGCAGTAGTATTAGAAAAGTTGTAAGGTTCTGAAGGAAACAGTTGCATTTGTAAAGAGACATATTGAGATACCAAAATAAGATGCACCTAATGAAAAAAAGGATCAATAGATCATTTTGATTTCTAAATTAGATGGGATTTTATAAAATGACACTTTCATTCTAAACATCTACTTTTCACTCACACTATTTTCAATATACTGTTTAAAAGGCTGAGATTCCACTTACTTTCCATCTTATGCTATAAGCAACCAGAAGAAAATTTATTCAATTGCTTTTTAGCTAGGGAAGTGCAAAACATTATGTGTAAAACATTCATCTGTCTTCTCCAAATTCTTCCCTGTCCTCCACAAAATATCCTTGTGGACTAATTACTTTAATAAGTTTGAAATAAATTATACTGCTTAGGTCAAGAACAGATTCCAGCCTGGAGTAGAGACCACACTTCCCCTCGACTCTTAGAACATTGAGAGACAAGAATTTCTGAGTGGTGGGGTAACTACAGGAAGCCTGGCAGAGAGCTAAAGAACATCGGAGTACATCACAGGTCCATCCACCACAGCACCCTTTCTCCTGTGGTGGCTCCTGGTATAGTCTCCCAGCTTAGGCAACCTTCACAGCATAGATTCTATGCATTGCAAACAGTATCTCAGCGTTTAATTGCCTCTGATGGATTTCCCCCTCCACCTCCCCCATGAATTCATCAAATCTCTTTTTGTACCAGTAAAAAACTCTGGCACTCACAGCATCATGTAGCAAAAAGTTCCATAGATGAACTGCAGTTTATAGGAAGAAATACCCCATCCTTCCCATCTTTTTTTTTTTTTTAAACTCCCCAGCTGCTAATTTTATTTGCTACTCAGATTAATTGTAATATGAGACATAGTAAGTAGCTGTTTTGAATTCACTTCTTCATCAGGGATGGCTTTATACTCTCTGGAAACTCACAGGCAATTGGTTAAACCTTATTAGTTCTCCAGTTATCAATTATCCAGTTGACTGTTTTCATTCAGAAATCAGTTTAAGAGGCAGCTGTGCCTTTGAGAACATGATTAAGCGATTAAGGAGGCAGGACAGAGAAAAGGCCAACCAGAAGCACAAAGGCACAGAGTTCCCCAGCCATGGCATGGGCAACTACATAAGAACATCATGACATTTGCAGAAAACACCTAAAGACTGTATTCCCTGAGTCCTTTCTCAGGACATAACCAGAAGTTCACCTATCAACTGATCACAAAGCAGGCATTTCACATCACATGATTGAGTGAGGGAACATGACAGATGACATCTGTATTTTGATAATTTATGATAATTTGATGGATATGGAAATAGATTTATGGTTATTTCTTCTGGAGAAAGACCAGATTACAGAGCAGATCAAGTTCTTGCTAGCTGGCTCCAGTCTATGCATCTTGTCGTAAGTTGGCCATCTGAGATGTTATGTATGATTTCTGGAGATCTTTCATAGAACTGTACGATCAGGAATTTGAAATGATGTAGAGATAGCCACAGTATTTAGCAGTTCTAACTCTAGTCCCCTGCTCAGCTGAAAAACAACTAGACGATGCTGCTCTTCTATTACCTGCAGCATTGTGCAGTTATTGAAATATGTAGTCATCTTGTTCTCATCACCACAGGGAGTGTGACTTATTTACATGTATGGATGTATTGCACATTTATAGCATGTTTGGTACAGAGCAGAGCAGCTCTGTAAAAGCTGATTAAGACATTATGCTGAGCTAAAAATTGGATGCTTTGTGAATATCTGCGTTTTGGCCTTTCCCCAACRTCTTCCCCCCACAAAGTGAGAGAGGACAGCTGGAGTAGACTAACTTTCTGTACACAAGAGACTTTTTTTCTTTCCTTTTGAAGGTATTACTTGCATGTTATTACATTTACATAAAGGATCTTTATTCCTTCCCATATATAGTAAATTGCACTCCAGTATGTGAATGTTGTATAGCCATTTCCCCCCAAATACAAATTATCCTCACTGTCATTCAAGCTTTCCTT